>DWCF01003810.1:0-18459 GCA_018230265.1 Delias oraia
GACAATATTTAATAGAAACATGTAAGTCAGACTCGGTGGGTAGTGTAGCGGGCAGAACGACGTCTGCCGAGTCTACTGGTATAATATATATTTATATCTAATAAATATATATAATAAATAGTACCCGTCTTACCTGACAAATCTGGTGAGTGGTGTTCATTACCAAATGCGACATATCCAACCATTTAATTCGCTGCTATGGCCGAATCAATATCAAAAATGCGATAAATTTTATCGCGTTTTAAAATAAATGTATAAATATTGCAATGACAAAAAATTAAGTACCAAATGTAATCCATATCTCGAAAGCTCATGCGCCGGGAGATATATTGAATTATTTTGACTGTCACAATCTCTTACAGAAAAGATATCATTAATAATTCTGTCACGTCCACAGAAAGCAGACGTTATTCAATGTAAAGAACTCTCTATATAAACGCTAATGGCTGACAGTTGATCTCCACAAAGGGCAATGTTCAATCTCTTCGCTGCAAACTTTTATATTTTATTGCTCACATGTAGACTGACAAAAGCAATTAAAAAATTATCAGAATATTACTGAAACAGCTTCATCTTAAACGTTATCCCAAAAGTAGTTTCAAAACCGCAATGTATCGCAAGATAACTGGCTGCTAATTATATTATGAAATTAAAATTCTCTGCTAGACATCTTTTGACGTCTGTCCTTAATTTGTGCACACTTGCGCTAAAGTTTAAGGAAAACTTGATTAAAACAATAATGAATATTTTTTTTATTATTTATTCTCTAGAAAACAACGGAGCAGGTGGTGTCCTAAATGGTAAGAGAACATAGCAGCCCATGAACAACCGCGCCACACTCTGCGAATTTGTTGTATTGCCGGATTTTTATGCTGTTTAAGCGGCACTTTTAAGGGCCTCCGATATCCTCACTCACTCTGCGAAACATAGTACAAGTACCATTTCACGCTAAGTATTATGTGAGCCCGTGGTATCACTTCGGATGAGCCGGCCGAATTTGTGCGTTAAGTGCATGTTTATGCTTTAGCATAAACACGGGTGTTTAATAAAATAAGTGAAAATATAAACAAACATTTTATTTTTATTCTTAAGGTTTTATTGTGTTAAAAAATACAAAAAAAAACGAATCTAATGAGATTAAAAAAAGCAAAGGTCTATTTATTAAAAGTCGTGCATTATTTGTTGATAGTAAATAAGAATTTAGAAAGGTTTTTAAGTAGGTTTTCTTTGTAAGAACCATTTAGAACAAGTTAAGTGCATTAATAACGAATCTTAGATTTTTATAGTTGTACATTAGTCTTATAAGTTCTCGTTTATTAGTAATTCAAAATTTTAATAACCTGATTCTGCACAACTAATAATGAACTTTAAGTATTTTAAACCTCTGTTAAATGACATAGTTGAATTCGTTTTAAATATATTATTTTATCTTTACATTATTATTTAAAGATGATCTAAATCAAACTAGAAATCAACATCATCATTTCAGCGTAGGACGTCCTCTGCTAGACCGAGGCCTCCCATCGGATCTCTATGAATATATTGGGAGCCTAGTATTTATAGGGTTTTTCATGATGATGGTATTTGGCATAATCGCCACGCTGATAAATAAATTACAATTAATAATATTCACAAATATTAAATGGGTTTCTTAACCACTGCAAAGCAATCATTGATGTAACCTGATATCATAACCATTGAAAAGTATTAAAGACTTTTATTTTATATTTACTTTGAAAATATTTAAAAAGAATCCAACACGCATGTCATGGTTATTTTTTTTCATTAAAAACATTCATCAAATTTCACATATAAAAATGTTTTCTTTAGCCTTGAAGTTATACCACACAATACCTAGATATATAGAATAAATATTTTTTTATGTTAATATGTAAAGATTAAATTTTAATTTAAATTTAAATTAAATATTATTATAATATATTATAATATAAAAATTTAAATTTTTGTTACTAGATAAAATAATTGTTAATAATTATATTAACTTATTGAGGTTATGAAGGATTCAGTAGCCGTTTCCTTTTCAAAGATAAGGTGAAATTCAATATTTCCAGCTTGCAATAAAGGACATTGCGGAGTCGTTGGGCCCTCGCCTTTTTGTTACATCGAAACTGTTGCCATTTGAATAATTTTAATACAAGTTTTATGAGGAACAACGCCAAGTGTTAAGTAAGGTTATTATGCCAAAATTGTTTCTGGTTTCTTCGTGGTCCCAGGCTAACATTGGTAATATATAGTCAGGAAATAACATTCTATTCTCTTTTAAATTATTTTTTATATTTTAATTTTAAATGAATCCCGTTTTAATGAAGGTAAGTAGCAAGGTCCTTTTTATTATGTAGTAATATTGTAATATAAAGTACCTTCATTCAATGAATAAAAATAATTGAAACATTATCTAGTCAAAATATTTTTAATAATATTGCACAATAAAGTCAGCATTTTAGATTTACTTAAACATACTAACACTTAAAATACTTGTATAGAACAAGTAAAGGTCAGGTATCAATATAAATATGAATTAATATAGTAAAAATCTTATTATATCAGACAAAATACATACAATTCATTGAAACGCAATTGATAATAGATTTAAACAAATTATAAAATTAATTTATATAAAATCATGCAAGAAACGTTAAAAAAATCAATCAATAAATCATTTAAATTCATATGTTGTGATTATGGAAGTTTAATACATTTCAAGTTGTTTTTAAATTTATTTCTTAATATTTTTAACTGTTTTTATAACATTATTTACTTTTTATTACATTCACCAAATCCAAAGTTTAAAAACATTTATTAGGAACGTAAAAACGTATTTGTGTCCTTGCAGTTTCAATGAATATTAAAGACATAGTAAAAAAGTTTCGAGAAATAATTTATGAAAATCTATTAATCACAAATTGGTTGAGGAGGGCTTGGATTATTTTGTCTTTAAGTTCGTTCAATTGTTTTTGCCCTTAATAAATATATGTAGAATTAATAATGGCATCGACCGTCGTCATAAGATCTCTAAGCGCCAGAAAGCCGTAAGGTAATGTTCACCTTGAGGTATTCCACCGAATTCGTCCAACAATTGGTTAGTGCCATCTGACTCTGACATCAGTATCTCTTTTTTAAGAAATTTATGCTTTGAAGTTCTGATGTGTTTATGTGCCATCCTCTCACTAGGAAATATGCAGTTGCAGATGCCGCAATGAAATAAGTTTTGCGATATCTGTAACAAATATGATAAAGTGAAATTCACTACTAAACGTGAAACGATACTTGTACTGTGTTTCGCTGAACGAGTGATGATATCGGAGACCCTTAAAAATGTTTCTTAAGTGGTGTAAAAAGCCGGCAACACAACCAATGCGTGGTCTGGGTTCTTAAGCGGCATTTTTATGACTCTCTGAAATCCTTACTCACTCCGCGAAACACAGTACAGGTACTGTTTCACGCTGAGTATTCTGTGAGACCGTGGTATCACTTCGAACGAGCCGGCCCAATTAGTGCGTCAGCATATACTAGCGTGAAATATAGTAGTTCTTGTACTGTATATTGCTGAATGAGTAAGGGTAATGGTAGCCCGTTAAATTATATCGATAATACAATATAAAAAACATAATCATAGCGCAGTTTGTGGAGCGGGTGCCCTATGGAGGCGGCAAATTCTTATCATCAAGGCTCGCTTGCTCCGTTGTCCACATAACATTTTCAAAAAACTTCATGCGGAACCTTTTAAACTAGAGGAACATACAATTAGCATGTTTGGATTAAACCTATGGTAGTAAATTGTATAAATCTTGTAGTTTCTACCTCTATTTTGAGACGACTTAAAGAATCCTATAATTAAAAAATAAATAAATATTAAAACTTATATAAATTTTGGACGAGTCATTGTATTAACGAGTGTTTTATTTTTATGATTAATATATTGCTCTCTTTAGGATCAGCTTAATACAATAATTTTACTCGTCACTTAATTTCACTCACCATCCGAATGAAATTGAAATTACCAATGTTGTTCATTACGATAGTACGTAGCATGTTATTAATATGAACTCGATCCATGCAATGTTTTTTTTGGTCTTTCTTGTATATGACAGTATCACATAAAAAACAGATATACTTTTCAGTATATTTAAATCCATATTCTCCAAACAGCAGAAAGTTTATAATTGGAATTCGTAATCGGACATCGACAACGAAATAACCTTTAGGATCGATCGATCTGTAAACATTACCGAAATATGCTCTGAATGGTACTTGCTTCTCTTTCAATATATAATGTATAATGATAGTCCTGTCTTCTCTGCGTTCAATAAACTTTCTATGGCGTATACCACACACGTGGTCTATAACCTGTTGCATACTACATGAGAGAGACGTGTAACACAAGGTGCAATAGGCTTCGGTCCCATTTATAGCAAGTTTTATATCGTTAATTTGACCAAACTTAGATATATTGTGCCTTCTCTTGCCACGATCCAATACATCATGGCGGTCATATATATGAATATTTTTATGACTAAACATATTTTCTATATGCCCATCCATTCTCTCTTTGCACGTAAGACATTCGACTTTGTTACCTTCTATATCTACTACGGCAAAAAATTTATCGATACTGTCGTATTTTTTAATGAAGGCTCTTAGATTACTTTTCGGCTCCGGTGTCCACAACGATATACTTTTTCGGCAGACTTTAGCAATATGATCTTCCAATGTTATCATATCAAAAGTATTTTTGCAACTAAAGCAATAGAACTTGTCCTCGTTCACCTAAGGAAGATAAACATTATGAAATGCTAGTTAAAAACTTTTTGTTGTAACATCTTATCGCGTGAATACTAAACAATAACGCGTGAATACTAGAATATATAAATTGAATTTTAACTAAAACAAACTGATTAATTATACATCGTTAACATTTGTTAATTAATAGTTTTAGTTATATGAAGTTTCACTTAATAATTTACTTACCATTCGGTAATATTCATCTTGGTGCATGAAAATGGTTGTTTTGATAAGATTAAATATATGGGATTTCAAAATGATATGATTCTTCGCCTCTATTTGTCTTCGTCCTATTGTTATTTGACAAACATGACAGTACTTTTCGTCTGCAACTCCTTGCCATTCTTCGTGTGTTAATTTTAACTTTTCATTAATTGTTACTATACCATACTTGTCTCTTGTTATAGAAGGTGTCTTTCTAAAACATTTGGGCACAATGGGCACGCTTAAAGCAACAATATGAGCCTCACTATATATATGTTCAAAAGTATCACTAGGCTGTACATTGCAAATTTTACAGTAATCGTATGAATATATCTGTAACAAAATTATGACATATATAAGTATGTTGCTATTTCCATATGGGGATGGATATGGAGTTGTATTTTTAAAATAATAAATCCCGCCCAACAGAATTTCGCATATAATATGCTATTTTACATAATTCCCTGCAACTTGAGCCATATTTTCATACGTCTCTTGACTTTTAATATGATTTATCATCACTTTTAATACGTCTAATACGACAGGCGCCACATTGGCAGCGGCAACTGAAGAATTGATGATACTGCAAATACTGCAGGGTTTTCTTGAGTATTCTTTCAATAATTTTATTGATTGTAGATCTTGTTTTCTTATATTTGTGACGTTAAAATTAGACAATGTGGTGCGGTAGTCCATGGGCGGCGTAGTCTCTTATCATATAATCCTCTTACCCACCTGCTTCGTTGTCTGCTATATGTACTATTAAAATAAGACAAAGAGGCCATAAGTGATGGAGATAAGCAAAGCAGTGATAATCAGCAGTCAAAGATTTAAAATGAAAATTTTTTGAATCAAAGCAATAATGTAGGTACTTTAAAATATGTCCAAAGTCTTGTAATTATCAAAATGTCTCTAAAGCCATAAGGAGTACATACTTTAAATAAACTGATTATAATTAAACTATATATTGAACGTAATTTATAAACATTCAATGTAATACCTACATTTACAAAATTAGAATAAAACATAATGATAATTTCTCGCGTTTCACACTTTTCGTTGGGTCTCTGTAAAATCTTTGTAAACGGGTTGAATGTATATAAAATATATTTTACCTTAACAATGTAAGCCGTTCTGTGGTTTTTGTAAAAGTATTTGTGTTCTCTTACCATTCGTCTATGAAAAATCTCATTGACATGTTCATCTACATTTTCTAATCTTGTAAAAAACTTTTGGCATATTAGACAATAGAAGTCTATTTCACCACAAAGAATATAATTTTTATAATAATAATTTAATTCAACAAAGTGAATAGGTTTAGGCATTTTAAATATTATATATAAAAATACGTAATTTTATAAAAAAATTGTGGGTATCTGATGAGCCCTTCGCTGCGATTATTAATCTTTCTCACTATTTTAGTTATAAAAACATAATAACAATAACTTCAATGTATTTAAAAGCAAAGAAACTAATCATTTAACGTGAAAGTAGATTTGTCAGTAGATAGTTTTCTTAAACGTGTATTCAGTCAATTTTAAAATAAACTCAAGGACGTGAACACAAACACTATCGCCAAGTATGTAATTATTTCTCACGAAGTGCGGTTACAAAGAAGTAGGCTGTCGCTTCCTGTTGTTAGCTGTCAGGTGACAGTCACTGTCACAGATTCCAAGTGTCAAGTAATTTTAATGGGTCAAAAATAAATATAATATCGCATTTACCTAGAATTATAGTATATTTATATTATTATATATTAGTTTTAAATAAAATAAGTTATTAATTTACAATAATAATTAAAAATATATTGAACGTCTAGCGTTGTTTGGTCTTCTGTCAATAATTTGGGATACTCATACTGATGTTATTGTCTTCGCCTATGATGACAATTTTGCTTTTTGATTTTATAACAGATTCCAGTACCAACTATAAGTCAATATTAATCTACTATTAGCCTACTTTGTATTAGTATACCATTAGAAGGTACCTCGGACGGGCCTCGTATAATAGTTTCAAAAGTGTGTGTATTATAGTTTAATTTATTCGATCTTTGGAAGGGCTTGACAGTGGCTGGGCGAGTGTCTTAATACTGTCGCACCGGTGAAGGAGCCATGCTGAAGCATATACTGACGCACTAATAGGGCTGCCTCGTCCAAAGTGATACCACGGGTTCACAGAATACTCAGCGTGAAACGGTACTTGTACTGGGTTCGCAGAGTGAGTGAGGAGAATGGAGGACATTAAAAGTATCGCATAAGCGGCGTAAAATACCGGCAACACAACCATTGCTCGGACTGTGGCGCGGTTGTTCATGGGCGGCGGTGTTTTCTTACCATATAGGAGACCCACCTGCTCCGTTGTCTGCTATAGAATTAAAAAAATGTATTTACTCTATGAAAATAGATTTCACAACTTATTCTAAATTTATCAAACAGAAGTTATTATTTATAGAATTTTAGTTATGGATGTTATATCCAAATTGCTTTTCAATTGTAGTTTTCACAGACCGATAGCTTTTATGATTTATGACTTTTGATTTCTTCAACATATCTACAATATGTCGAAGCATTCTTTTCCCGTACGGAAATGAATAGCTTCCTAAACTTGCTATTCCGAATTCTTACAATATCTACGCTCGATTAGTTAAATTGACTTCAAAACATGAGGTTCTTACATAGCTTACACCTTTTTTCAAAAAATTGGATGGTGTTTGAGGTTCACAATGGTCCGCTGCACTACCCAAGAAGAATTAATTCTAAATTAAGCCGCGTGTCTGTTGCTGGCCTTTAGTGGATACTTTGTCTTTTGAAGTATCCCAAAATACTAACTTTAAGTTTGTTCTAGAAAAATATTTTTTGGGTCGGTTCGTTCGAAGTGATATCACGGGCTCACAGAATACTCAACGTGAAATGATAGTTATACTTGAAACGGTCAACTGTTTTTCGCTGAGTGAGTGAGTGAGTACGATATCGAGGTCCTAAAAATGCCGCATAAGTGGCGTATACAGCCGGCAACACAATCAATGCGCCGCCTAGGACGTGGTTGTCCATTAACGGCGGAGTTCTCTTACCATATAGAAGATCCGCCCGCTCCGTAGTCCTCTATACTATAAAAAATATATTGTAGAACAATTATTATTTTGTATATATTATTATTATATGAATTATTGAAATATAAATTATCATAAAGTATTGAGAATTTTCTTTAAATATGATCTTCTATCAATGAATATTAAAATTTAGTTATAGAAAAGTACATTTTAGATTTAATATAGTGCATTTTAAGTCAGCCTTATAATTATTTTCTACCTCTTGATAAGTTTTCTAAATTGAAATTAAAAAAAATATGCAATCTGTGTCTGAATAACTTTACAATATAATAAAATTATATTATGTTACAATGAAATAATATTTTTTTATAATAATAAAATAATTTTGTAATTTTTGTAATGTTGAGATAAAAATATTATTAATAAATTATTATTAATAAAGCGTAAGTTAAATAATATTTAGAATATGTAATGTATGTATATGTATGGTCTTTGTTTATTATTCGTACCGGTCTCAGAATATTTTGCCAAGATTTGCCTATGGCTGACGATAAATTTGATTAATTTGAATGATAAATTTTAGGTTCTGACGATTATTGTTTCCTACAGTCCGGGTGTGTCTATATAAATAAAATATATATTATATAAACTATATTATATAAGATTTTTTTATAAATTATCTAATATATTAGAAATATCTATTAGATTCTAAACCAACAGATTCTTGCATAAATCTATATATTTAAAAGGCAACGAAAGATATGGTATTATATACAAATTGACATATTTTATGTAACTCTCTAACATCGGAAGAAATAAGTTTAGATTGGATTCCAGCGAAACGAAGACTACGAAATTGCAAATATGTATGTTACTAAATCGGTATGTAATTCAACTGTGGAAATTGGAATCGGCAACTAGCTGCCCAGAATTCCATGCCCCATTTTACATCAACACGTAACGGATTTTTGATTGATATGATTAAAATATCGATTAAACCATTAATACAGTGTAAATCAGGCAGTATATTGTCATGAATTTTCTAATTCAGTTAACAAGCAAGTCTTCGTTTTTGGTAGGATATATAGATAATACAATTTTGATATTGGCTTTAGAAGTGCTTTGACAATTACCCTATTACCCGAAAAAAAACATCCTTGTAAAATTTCACTAAAGTTATTTGAAAAATTAACAACATAAAAAAAATTCATTAGACACAAACATGTATTATATTTACATTTCTGATAGTCCAATATCAGTCATACTAGAGAATATACTTAAAGGAGTAGTAGTAGTAGTTCTGGAGTATTAACTCCAAGCGAAACACGGTACAGGCTTTTCTTGCAATCACAATTTCGGCTAGCTACTGTCATATAGATGACAAATGGTGGCAAGTAAATTGTCACTTCGTTCGTTGTCAGTTTGAAATACAGTTATCTAGAGTAGTCGCGGAAAAAAGGAGACATGAGAACGAATAAAATTTCGTCGAACTTTATTAGAATTAATCTGGGTCGGTTCGTAAACTTTGAATGTCCCCAACAGGAAATGACTTGGACAAGTTTAAGCAGTTCCATGTTTAAGAAGTTGCTTGAACTACATAACTTACAAGAAATAGGCTTTAACTCAGACAAAATAATTGGTCTACGACTGTATTGTTTTAATTTTGCAAGAAAAGCACGTTTTACCTTAAGATGCCCAATATTTTAGCATTTTTCTAAAATAAATAATTATTTTATGTAATTTTTCATGTTTTAGAATACAATTTTGCAATTAATTTACCATATAATAAAAGTTTTTTGCAGCTAAAATTCATCAAAAACAATTTAGTTGCAGATTTTTTTATTCTATAGTGAACAACGGAGCAGGTGGGTCTCCTATTTGGTAAGAACACCGCCGCCCATGAACAACCGTGCCACAATCGGAGCATTGGTATTGTTGCCGGCTTTATACGCCGCTAAAGCGGCACTTTTAAGGACATCCAATATCCTCACTAACTCTGCGAAACACAGTACAAGTAACGTTTCACGCTGAGTATTCTGTGAGCCCGTGGTATCACTTCGGACAAGCCGGCCCAATTAATGCGTCAGCTTGGCTCTCCTACGGGAGTTGAATGGCTGGCTGGCGCCGTGACGTTTTAGTAGGTATTCCACTCTTGGGTCCCACATATCCCTCCGCAAGAGGGCAAAGTGTAAATGCATGCATCGCGAAAAAAGGAATATTGGAAAATAGTCTGACATACTTTCTGACTTATATTAGGGGTCACACAACGTGGTTTTACATTTAACAAAAACATTTAACATTTTGAATTTCAATTTAATTCCGAAAACGTGTACATTTGATTCATAATTTGGTTGATAAATCGCTAAAAATCAACAGAGCTAAAATTTTATGAAAAGGTAAAATACTCTTCCGGCGAGCAGACGTAATGAGAGTGCCAACACTAACAGAGCAGCCCTAATGAGCAAACATGTAAATTAACGTCTTGGGAATGTACATAGGCAAATTAAATCCGGTTAAATATACTTGAGTGATACTAGTAATGACATTTTAATTTGCCGAGGTTTTAGCTAGGAAACGCCGAAAACTACCTACCCACATATAATTGAATATTTTTATCACGTTTCAAATATATTTCTCAAAAGGTTGACTATATTGTTAAGTTTATTTTATATAATATATATAGCAGCGCAGCCCAAAATTAAAGAAATGTTAAAATCGTTAAAATGGTTAAAGTATTATTTTTTGTCTTGTAAATTAGTACTGTAATAATAAATATAAACTTTTTTATAATATTTTAATTACCGCCCCAAAAATGTAATAAAAATATTTACCTATTCAGCGTGAAATTTAAATTTTAATAGGATATATAACGCTGCTAATGTCTCACAATTTCAAATTCAAACTCAATTACTTAATGAAGCAGCACGCGAGGATCTTACTTCTTAGAATATGTATGAGCATTTTTCCATTATTAAAGAGGATTCACCTCGAGTGTTCTTCATGCGAATGAGGGTCCTTGCAGTAACCTAGTTATCGGGAATGGTGGACAGTAGATAATTATATTATTACCTCGATTGCGGTTCCCAAGATATGCAAAGGTATCATTGCCGAGTCTTTGTAGCCAGTAGTATTCACAAGATTAAATTATTCACTCCTCGCTTATGTTTGTGCCATTTGAATGAGGAAATGTTTTCCTGTAATTTTCTTTACTATACATTGATAATGAAATACTTTTAACAACATTGAGAAACAATGTCCATGAAATTTAGAAGTAATTACGTTAAACAATTACAGGAGTGGTAGACGAACAGCGTGGACAAGATATTGTAATAAGCTTAAAATATTTCTCAAAGTGGGCTCTGGGGACCTGGGTCGGTAAAGGACTGATTTGTAATTTAATAAGTATCTATTTGATATTATAATATTCCAAAATTCATTACACATTGTAACAGAAATATCTATAATTGAATTATTTCTATTTTGTTTCATTGATTAATATGATATGATTATCAAAATATAATATTATGATTTTTAAAACTGGACGGTATATAAAATTTGTTTCCACACTTTTGGTATATGCCACACAAAGCTGTTAAAGTAGTCGCAAATCACGTTTCTCCTTTGTTGACTACAGCTATCAGCTATAGTCTAAAATAGGGCCTCATCTGTAGAACAATTTTCTAAAAATGTTTGATGCAATGGGTATTTCAAACCTAAAAGTTTTCGTATTCGCTTTGAGAACCCTAAAGTTATACAATGAAACATAAAAAATATTACCCAACGTATTAAATATTTTATAATAAAATAAATTTAAGTCTATAGATACGATTAATATTTAGGAATTCATAAGATTAAAAAACAGATGATATTTCGTCATAATCAATCAATTAAACTTATAATACAAATTTAAAATGAAAAGATAATAAAAATTCAAAGTAAAAAGATATTTTTTTATAGTATAGCGGACAACGAAGCAGGTGGATCTCCTATATAATAAGAGAAGACTGCCGGCTGCCGCCCATGGCAACCGCACCACAATCCCCGCATTGGTTGTATTGCTGGCTTTTTCGGCCGCTTAAGCGACATTCTTAAGAGCCTCCGATACACAATAGAAGTACCGTTTCAAGTACAGCTTCCATTCCACGCTGAGTATTCTATGACCCCGTGGTATCAGTTCGGACGGGTCAGCCCACTTAGTGCGTCAGCGTATGTTTTAACATGGTTCTCCCATGGTGGCAATGTAATTAAGACACTCGCCCGGTCACCGTCAATCCCTTGCAGAGACCGAATAAATTATAAATTAAATTATAATTATCCTATGTGGTAGACTTATAAAACCACTTAGATACGAGGCTCTCAAAATTATGAGCCCATTTAATTTAAACCTACAATGAATACTACTTTTTCAAATTTTTACTATTCATTTATATATCTCACAATTTTCGTCATCATATAAACCAAATCACCAAATAAACTGGATTACCGGAATGTAGTTCTAGACGAAGATAAATTCCATTTGAGCGACATTCGAAATACAGCTGCGTTCACATTTCTTAATATTGAGTTTCCTAGATATCGGAGACTGAAAACTTTTATCTAATTTTACACTATTTTTAGGAAATATTTCGTTAAATAATTGGACTAAATTTATTTGTTTTAAAAGAGGCATACTAACGACCAAATAACAATTTGTGTTACATACAGAAATTTAATATTTTGATGACATTTCAATCGGATGACAAAATTCGGGTAAAAGAAATTATTTGAGGGATTTAACGGAGATTGTACGGAATTTCCAGCCTCACATCGGCGACGGCTCAGGCGGAGGTTCGCGCCTCGTAGGAGATGCTGTTGCGCTAGTCGCGGCAAACATTAATTCTCGATGTGCCCGCCAGCTCGCCATCTATCCGCGTTAAGCTGCATAGACCATTCAGGCCAAAAGGGAGAAGCCCATTAAAAAAGTACAGAATGTCACATATATCTAAGCGAAATCCCTGGCAGTTATAAAATCGCTTGTCATAATAAAAGATAAAAAATATACAAACATAGCTACGTATTGAAGAAGTACTTTAATCTTTAATACATGAATTATTGGATACAAGATTGAATGTAACTAGAAAAATAAGATTAGCTATATTTATAAAATAATAAAATTCGTGTAATCTTCTACTGTTTACGTACGCTGCAAGCTAGACTAATCAATTGCGGTGAGCCATTGACGGTTCGAAAGAAATATACGATGGCGAAGTTATAAAGTCAGAAAACTAGGGAATATTTTTGCTACATCCGCAATTTAAAAGACGTGTGCAGGGTGCAATTCAAACTTACAACAAATAGAAATTTCAAAGTAAACTTATTGTACTAGACTCGTGTGTGTTTCGGGAATATTTTTAATTTGTAATTACCATAAAAAACGTAAGTTTTTTTTCTTGTATAGCGGAAATCGGAATTGGCATATTTCTTTTATGGTGAAATAACCTAATCCCCCCATAAACAACCGCACTTAGCTTGTATTACTAACTTGAGACGTTCCATTTTACGTGCCGCCGATAGCCTTACTCACTCAGCGAAACACTGTGAGCCCGTGGTAAGACTGTGGATAAGTCTGTTTTATTAATGAGTCGCTATGTCTCTCCCACGAGTAGGACAGTGTCAATCCCTTAATAAGATCGAATTTATTATAAATTTTATTCAGCACGGGGTTCAAATTTCTCGGCCATGCTCTATAATATCCTAGTTGGTATTTTTTAAGTTTTAAAAAATATTTTTCCTGTAGGAGACCAATGCTGAATAATATGCTAAAGCATTAACTGGGCTGGCTCATCCGAAGAGATACCACGGGCTCACAGAATACTCAGCGTGAAACGGTACTTGCATTGTGTTTCACGGAGTGCGTATATCGGAGAATCTTAAAAGTGCCACTTAAACGGCGTAAAATGCCGGCAATATAACCAATGCGCGGACTGTGGCGCGGTTGTTCATGGGCGGCGGCGTTCTTTTACCATAATAGAGACCCACCTTCTCCGTTATCTGCTATAGCATAAAAAACATTAATGTGTAATTACATTTACTCTGTCAGTTAAATAAACTTCTATTTGTTCATTATTGTAATATTATAAAGGGATAGGCCAGAGAATAGATTTCTTACTTTTTGCAAGTATGTAGTTTTTTTTAAATATGAATTCAAATATTGAATTGTTAATAAAATATTAAAAGTGTTGTTAAAAGATAAAATTGTAAATATTAATTTAAAGTACCTAGTATGTCAAGGTTACGTAGAGTAAATTTGCCCGTTCTCACAATACGGTTAATTAATTCCTGTATGATTTAATTCAACATATTACAACAATTTTATTGTGTAAAGACCGTAAGGATAAAAGGCTTAAAAAGGTAGCATCAATATATTTGTCCAAAATCTAAATTTATCCACGGTATTAGCAGGGCACGTTATAAGATTAATATGACAAAGGATAATCTTGTTAACAAAAGATCACTCAACGTCCTAATGTGCTTTCACAAATACAAGTTATGTATGTGGTTTGTTCTTCGCGTTAATTACAATTCATCATAAATGCACTTAACTCAAAACATAATATAATATATACATTCTCTGAGAGACTGGTAGCTTAATGGTTTTAAAAATGTACCATTAAGCGACAGGTATCGAGTTCCAATTCCGGTCCGGACTATTATAATTTAATTTATAGTTTATAAGGTCTTTGGAAGGGCTTGACAGTGGCCGTTCGAGTGTCTTAATACAGTTGCAGCGTTGTCAGAGCCACTAATTGAGCCTGCTCATCCGATCTGATACCACAAAAACACTCTCTCAAACATTTGTTTTTATTTTTTGTGGTATACCGGAAAAGGGAGCTAGTGGGTCTCCTATATGGTAAGAGAACACCGCCACCATGGACAACCGCGCCACAGTTGGCACATTGGTTCTGTTGCCGGCTTTTTACGCCACTTAAGCGGCATTTTTAAGGACCTCCGATATCCTCGCCCCTTCTGCGAATCACAGTAGAAGCAGCATTTCAAATACAACTAAATACCATTTAACGCTGAGTGTTCTGTGAGCCATGTATGTATTATCTATACAACGTCTCGATGTCTATGGTGTCTCTAAAGCTATTTTATTGTATATATACATTTATTATTGAATTAACGAATAGGGGTAGCCACAAACGCTTTGATCCCTTTGTTACCAACCACTCAAAGTGCCGCAACACAATTCAATTAACTTAATGCTAGATCCCTTCAAATAATATGGATGCCGTTTAAAACGATCGCTGTCAGCTGTTTATCAACTTTGAGCGCTAACAGTTTGTAAATGGGATGGAATGGAACTTTGGAAACAATTTAATTTAACCGACTCACAATAATTATTCATATACACATAAATTAATATTTTAAGAGCCTTTGGTTGGGCCAGAAGCCTACATCCTGAGCGATCTTATTACCTACGGTGTCGTCATAGTTCCAGGTGCGATCCCTGTCAGATAGAATTAATATATATATATTTTTAGTTTCTGGATGACATGGACAGTGGACGTGTCTGAACAGTGTATCCCCACGAGAGAGCCATACTAAAGCATATGCTGACTGCTATGCTTGGGTTGCGTTGCATAAATCGAGCTACCGAACATACATTAAACTCAACTGCTTAGAAAGCCGGCAACATAACCGGACCACGTCTTGTGGCATAATGTTGGTTGGACAACGCTGATCAATATCCTGCATACCTCGCTGTTCGCTCTATACTACTAAAAACATAAAATATTTTCTTGTATCGATATCCTGTTGCTATAAAAAGCCGGCAACATAACCGCACCACGTGTACGGCATAATCTTACTTGGACAACACCGATATCATTACGTGTGATGATATTCGACCATGAGAAATTGTGATTACTCTATGGCCGGCAGCAGCCCTTCCAAACAAAGCTGATCGCTTACCCTCCTGCCTCGCAGTTCAAGGTATCGGAATTCAGATTACTATGATATTAACAAATATTTTTATTTTTTTTAATATATAGCGGACAACGGAGCAGGTGGGTCTCTTATATGGTATGAGAACACCGCCACCCATGGACAATCGTGCCATAGTCTGCGCAATAGTTATGTTACCGGATTTTTACACAGCTTAATCTGCTATTTAAGGGACTCCGATATCCTCACTCACTCAGCGGAACATAGTAGAAGTACCGTTACAAGTAAAATTACCACATCATGCTGAGTATTTTGTGAGCCCATGGTATCACTTTGGACGAGCTGGCCCAATTAGTGCGTCAGCATTTGCTTCAACATAGTTCTACCACGGGTGAGATTAATAATAGAAAATAACTGAAAAAGTTACTGAAAATTCAGTATGACACAGCCTCAACAAGATGAATTGTTAGTGCTAACAAGTAATAATTAAAATTGTAACAAGCAGATTCCACTGCGTTGTAAATTGTATTTTATGTTTCTTCATTATCTCAGTCTAAATTTAATAATAAAGTCCTTTAAAATAATTAATCAAATGAGTCAAAGGTTTAATTTTTTCTTTATTTAAAGCAATGTCTTAAATATTGTAAATGTAAATATGTAATGTAAATATTGTAAAAACTCTCTCGCTGATGTATATTAGTTGTTTCAACGAGCAAGCAATGAACAGATTTTAGCAAAGTTTATTAATAACCGTTTAAATGTATGCATCGGTGGGGGAGCCATGCTGAAGCATATGCTGACGCACTAATTGGGCCGGCTAATCCGAGGTGATACCACGTGCTCACAGAATACTCAGCATGAAACGGTACTTGTACTATGTTTCGAAGAGTGAGTGAGGATCTTAAACGGCGTAAAAAGCCGGTAAAACAACCATGCGCGGACTGTGGCGCGGTTGTTCATGGGCGGCGCTGTTCTTTTACCATATAGGAGACCCACCTGCTCTGTTATCTGCTTTAGAATTAAAAAAAATAAGGAGATGAGTAATTAAGTCCTTACTTATTAAACTTAGTTCTATCGCTTAGAGATATATTACCTTTCGAATATCTCTAGTGTATTCACAGCCAATCTATTATTCCGCACTCACTCATACTTGAATTAATGAACACATTCAACCATCCTCTGATTTATATTAATAACATACATTCATATCACTTAAATTACACATCTTTGTTATAGTAGCGGTAGCGGTAGCGGAATCTTGGAAGGCTGTATTAAATATTTTTTCTTTTTAAGTACTTACTCCTATGTTGAACGTGTAATAAATATTAATAATGTTTATTTATATTATATAGCGGACAACAGAGCAGGAATATCTAATGGCACACCGCCACCCATGGATAACCGTTTGTGTTGCCGGATTTTAACGCCGCTTAGGCAGCATTTTTAAGGGCCTCCGAGATCCTACTCACTCAGCGAAATATAGTAAAAGTACCGTTACAAGTAAAACTACCATTTTACGCTGAGTATTCTGTGAACCCTCGATATCACTTAGGTCGTGCCGGCCCAATCAGTGCGTCAGCGTGGCTCTCTCACGGGTGTGACAGTATTAAGACACTCGCTCGGCCACTATCAAGCCCTGCCTGAGATATAATTTGTCCGAACCGGGATTTTAACCAGATACCTCTCGCTTCATGGTAAACTTATAAAACCATTAAGCTACTAGGCTCTCAAAGTACTAATAATTATAATTATATATTATGATTTGTTATATGTGCACACTGATATTAATTATGACTACATATAATATTAATAAATAAAGTGTATGTTTTTTACAATTTTTAATTTAATGTCTCTTACTTATGTTTGTTTATTTATTTAAAAATACATAAAAGTACGCATTTATTTGGATTTATTTTATTAATTATTATAATACTTTTGGGTGGTATGATATAGGGTCAGTTTTTAATACAATTTTACTTAAACATGGAAATTAGCTTGTTAAACATATAACACTCTTTTTTATAAGATGAGACTGAAAAGTTCATTTAAAACCATAACACGAAGGCACAATCTGCATAGCCATTACTTACTATTAACACTTATTAGAAATGCAATACTAACTCCAATAAATGCTGTGCTTATTGCTTTACTTTTACTTAGTTTTATTTTAATTCTACAATCATGCTTGGATTTTTAATTGTGTTGTTTAATCTTTGAATTCATGCGCAATTTAAATTATACAAGTTAGATCGTTATTTCATATAGTACATTTAAAAAGTTACAATTAATAAGATGTGTTTGTGACCCAACATTAAAAAAGTTTCATTTTTTTTTCATTTTAAATGAAATATATATATACTGGCCGTACTTTCATACATCCAAGAGTAAATATAATTTATAATATAGTGAGCCGAATAAAACACAAAATAAGAAGGGAGAATGATTATTGCAATATTCCTCAATAAAATACTAGAATT
>DWCF01003811.1:0-18458 GCA_018230265.1 Delias oraia
GTCTCGCTGCGAGATAAAATCAGAAATGAGGTTATCCGCAGCCGAATCAAAGTAACCGACATTGCCCGCCGTATTAGCAAGTTGAAGTTGCAATGGGCTGGCCACATCGCTCGACGAACCGACAACCGATGTGGAAGAAATGTTCTCGAGTGGCGACCGTGTACTGGAAAACGCAGAGTGGGACGTCCCGCCGCGCGATGGAAGGACGATCTCATGAAGGTCGCAGGCAACTGCTGGATTCAGCTCGCTCAAGATAGTAATAGAAGGGGTCTTTGGGGAAGGCCTATGTCCAGCAGTGAACTTGATAAGCTGATGATGATGATAATATAATTATCGGTAAAAGAAGAAAAGTTGTTGACTGTTGTAAAGCAAACTTACTATGTTTTATATAGCAAGTAAGTGAGCACGTTATACACGAGCGTGGATGTTTGTTGGCGGGTGAAGATTGGCTTCAGAGACATTTTGCGCCCGTGGCAGCCGCTGTCTTGGGACCTTTGGGCCTACAGGTTCCACTATAGATTTTTCTCATCCGTTTGTGTATTTTGTCCAAATATATGTCCTTAGATTTGTTTGTGTGTACGTTAGTCATATGTTTTGCGTGGTTTTGTTTGCAATAGTAATCAAAAGGTATTCATCTTTTATTCTATATTTATGGGCAGGTTGTTATTTTTTTAATGTTTTACTAAAGATGTTTCTTAAATAAAAGAAATCTCTTTATAATTACTATATACGAGTTATTTATGTGTACAATGACGCATGTAAATATGAAGAAATGTGGCGCCTACGCAGCTGCTATGATCATAGATTTATTTCTAAATGATTGAATGCACTGTTATGCTTGTTTTAATGTTTTGAGTTTGCTTATATTTTATTTTTCTTTTGTTATAGAATTTTGACATAGCTAAAATAATATATGAGAAAGGCTGTTTAGAGGCCGCCGAAGAATGGTTTGAACACAATCTATTGATAGTTGCCACTTCTGCTGTATGTACCGCTTTTGCACAAGTAAGTTTTTGTGTATGCGCATGGAAATGATTTTAATTTATTTATTGCTTTAATAATTGTTCTGTGGTCCGTTATAGTATTTTTCTTTGTTATTAACTCATTACAATGAAAAGTCATTAGCTTTGAGTCTTTTTTTATGCTATAGCGGACAACGGAGCAGATGGGCCTCCTATATGGTAAGAGTACATCGCCGCTCATGAACAACCGCGCCATAGTCCACGTATTGGTTATGTTGCCAGCTTTTTACGCCGCTTAAGCGGGACTTTTAAAGGCCTCCGATTTCTATACTCACTCTGCGAAATATACCGCATAAATATACCGAAATATTCCATAGTATATATATTGTTTCACGCTGAGTAATCTGTGAGCCCGTGGTATCATTTCGGACGAGCCGACCCAATTAGTACGTCACCATATGCTTCAGGGAGAGCAATTCTCCTATGGATGAAAAACTATCTTGCAAACTATGCTCCGAACGTTGTTTGAGATTAGTTTATGGACAAAAACAATTCCTGTTGGTTGCATATACATGGTAATTTTGATTAAAATTAGTATCACAACGATATTAAAGCCTTAGTTTCGTTGTAAATATAATTTTCGTATATAGGACCTACACGCCTACAAACGAATCAGATTATATTTAATTCAAATGTACATTAAAAAATTAAGTGTTTAAATTCTATTTAACAAATATTTTCAGATACTCGGCATATGTTTCGCACAGAACCTGCGCGCCGACATATTCGCTCAAAAGTCCAAATGGCACTGACAATCAACCTCTCCTGCCGCCGTGTGACGTCATACAAGTCACACCCGCAACCTCTATCTGCCGCTGTACAGCTCCCACTCTTAGTAGCCGCCTGTTTCTGAAACTGATGTAAGCCAGCCTCCTTATGGTAGTATCTCAGCATTTTGACCCAATTTTCGTACTTTAACGTTGACAGGATTCCTCGAGGGTAAAAGAATCTTTCTTTGTGTCCATTGATAGTTTTTTCACTTTTGATCGGGAGTTTGTTTCTTTGAAAACGAATAGCTTTTCATCGGCGAAAGGATTTGTAAGAAGTGGGAGAATCGGGTGTTTCGCACCCGTGAGTGAGCCATGTTGAAGCCCGGTTCCGGATAATTGGACCGGTTTGTTCAGGGTTATACCACGGGCTCACAGAATACTGAGCGTGAAATGGTAGTTGTACTTGAATTGGCGCTTCTATTGTTTTTGTCTTTAGTGAGGATATCGGAGGCCCTTAAAAATGTCGCTCAATGCTCAGACTGTGGTTCGCTTGTCTATGGGCGGCGGTGTTCTCTTACCATATAGGAGACCCACCTGCTCCGTTGTCCGGTATACCATAAAAAAGTTATTTAGCTGTTTTAGTTTATTCAATACAAACAAATATACTTAGGTTCGAATCTAGACTGAATATTAATATTGACTTCTGAGGAGCGGGTCTGTTTAGAAGCCTAACTTCATATTAGAAGTAAATAAAAGTTAGTTTGACAGGCGTTGCGATAATTTCTTTTACCATCAAGGATTTCATGTCCCAATAATAATATGAAAGGTACGGTTCGTTTAATTGTTTAATAACTACTGTGCATATAACCGACACAGGCTTTCGAAAACGTATAACATTAATGAAGAATGTATTTGCTCAAGTATCGGAAGATCGTTCGCGAGTTTATAATGCGTTTATATTTACAGTTAGTAATTCTTAGCTTCATTACGGCAAATATATGAGGCCGTCTTGTTACTAACTCCAAATCGTAAAGTTTTTTCGTCCTTATAATACTCGTAGAAATGATAAGTTGAGCCTGTAATTTGTCTTGCCTCCTACCTGGTTGGCTCAATCCACTTTACTGACTTGGAAATTTCTTCACCCTCTTATATATACGAAGTTATTGTTGAACAATGTTGTTAAAATTAATATGGTATACGTCACTTTCTCTATCGCTGTGATTATAGGCGATATACGTCACACGGAAAAATATAGACCTGCTTATAAGTGAACGTTCGTGGCAATAATCACACCGACGAAGAAAATTGGCAGCTGCCATCATGTCGAAATCGACTTATTCCACAAGAATTTAATGTCTGTATTTACTTGAATAACTTAAAATGCCTTGTTACACGAGACAATAATATAATTATTAAATAAAGAGAAAAATAAATGTTGACTACACCATGCTTTGAAATTTGTGGGGTAAGTCGATTATACATTGCATCCTGTGCGCAAATTAATGTTTCCTTAATAAGGTATCAAAAGGTATTTTTATCTGTAAAATTACCATGACTGAAGTGAAAACATGTTTGCGCTATCCAATGTTGCCTCAAAAACTCATAATATACACTTATCCAATAAAGAGTTCAATATGGTAATGCTTGGCTGTCTGGTAATTCCATTCATATATTTAAACTAATGTTGCCCAAATGCAAGACTTAGACAGTCTTGGTCTAGCGCCAACACACCTGGTATTGCGCTCCCAGTCTTGGTCTTGGTCTAGCAGAAAAGTCATGCAATTACCTATTAGACTATTGCTATTTACTAAAGTTTACTTCAGATCTTAGAAAAACCTATCAGAGTAGGACCTTTTTGAGCTTGAATTAGCATAGCCATAGAAAGACCAACCAGATTTATAAATGTCTAAAGATTTAATGAGAAATTCCAAAAATCACTGCAAAAAATAGTTGCAAAGCGCAAGAGTTTTGCAGGCTTAATCTTGTTCTTGCTCAACGTCTTACACGGTTAGTCTTGCTCTTGCTTAAATTAGGCGCTCTTGGTCTGTGCGAGACCAAGACTGAATTTGGGCAACACTAATTTCAAACCAAATTGAATGAAATTTGAAGAATATCTCGTTGCTTGTATGCATAATATCACATATAATAAGATGTATATTACGAGTTGTTTGTGTTTCAAATAAAAAACGTGTGTTCAAATAATGTCCAAGTTAGCCTTAACAGGAGCTGTGAGATGAATTTAGTGAAGATTGAAATATTATATTGACATTGATAATTATAGGATTGAAATATTTGTTGGGGAATTAGCACCCGTAAAATCATTTCCGTTACAGTTGAAATACAAATATCAACCGATATTTTAAAATTTAAGATCTAGACCAACTTACTTGCCATTTTTTATTGCACAAAATAATTCTAAATAAGAGTGGGCATAGCGGGATAGGTAAGGTCGCGTGCCGAGCGACAGGAGAATAATGGTTGACAATAAGTAGCCTTTGAAATTGATATTATAACAAGTATTATTTATGTAGTTTTAAGATAGTAATACTCATTTTTTTTATATTTCGACAATGTATCCCGGTCGAAAGAGTCCATAGGTAAACGCTTAAAATGTAGGGTTTTAAAGTTTCGCCTAAGTAAGATAAGTTAAGGAGTCCGCATATTACCTTTGATTTGATGTAATTTGATCGGAGATATGCACAATTTTATTTAATTTTTTATATTTTATAATTAGACTTTAAAAGCCTTAGTTTTATGACATTAGACTTATCAACTGTTGCATTTTATTTTATATAAATATAATTTTTAAACATTTGGTTAGAATCTCGAATACCTATCTGCTTTTTAATATGTTATTATATTATGCGTGAAATTCAGATCTTGATTACATTTAACGTAGATAAGTGGCTTTACGCGAAGCTCTTAGTATTGTAAATTTAGATAATTTTATATTGGTTTATTTTTAAATAGTGTTCGTATTAAGGCTCACATTACATGTTATTGTTTTAAATCCATAATAGATCACAAGTAATTTATAAGCAGCAAAATAATCTCGCAGCATATGTAATATCAACAAAAATAAAGTACATCACACTGCCTTATTGTGTACTTATATTAAATGTTCAAATGCCGCGATTTTTTTCTGCAACCCGTTAAGCTAAAGTTACATACAATTGCCAAGTATTCCTTTCGCCTTAAACTTAGTTCCTTGCATAGTTGTTATTGTAGGTTTCGTGATATTGTGGAATTGCTAATAATTAAATTATTGTAATTTGAAACGTTTATCTGATTTTTCCTGCTCTTTATCACAATTATTTCGATGTTATATTTATCTTGAAGTATTAAAATAACTCAATCTGTTACAATATAGATAGTATAATACGCATAATGATATTTTTAATAATTATAATACCTATATTTCATAATATTCTTTTATTCACCTAATTATTTAGTATACTTAAACATTCATAAAGAAATAATGGAAAAAACATCGTTTTTTGGCATGTATTTAACGCGGCGACAAACTTATCCGATTTAGTGTTTTAAAAAGTAATTAAATTGTATAGGGAAAATAATAGGTTGGCAGCTACAGTGAAGTAGAATTTTAAATATAAAGTAGCAGCTTTATATTGAGTTCTAAGCTTTAATTAAATTTAAATTGGCAGTGAATTTTTGGTGTAGCAACTAAATTTATGGTCAATTGACGACGGATTTAAATTAGAAAATAGACTTATAAATTATACAATCAGATTGTTTATAAAATTAATCAGATACCAAACCTAACGTAACAGAAAAACATTACGATATGGAAGCCAATAGTAGCTAATAATACAATGTTTGATATCCCATTGTTAATATTAACTGCCAAGTCTTTATTTTTAATACCTCGACTATTATTTCGTTTCCCGTATTTAATATATTTGCTGTCTTATAGTAGCAGCCGTTATGTAATTTTTATAGATCTTACGTTTTGTAACTCATTATAATATAATTGCTGTTAAAATATTTAATCGCTACCAACTTATTTTTTTATTTTATTATTATTATTCGCTTAATAATTTGTTAGTCACCTCAAAAATAATTCGTCTTTAGTTTTTATCTCTTTCTTATTGTTAGGTTTAAATCAGGCTACAGAAACGCGTGCTGTAAATTAACAATGCTGATGTATTTAAATTAATTTTATTTAATAATATATACCACAGACTACACATTTGGAAGAATATATTAACATAGAACTAGAATGGTGTCTGTTAACGACCATTCGTAAGTTATACGAATTATTATATACACAACAGCCTTACATCAAAATAATTAGCAGATTTAGGCGGAGTATATTTGATGTTAAATCTATTAAGAAAATGTAACATTACTATACGCCGTTTTTATACAAACTTAACTTTAAATTAATAAGGGATATCTAAATTGCCTAAATTATTTCAAATTAACACAGTAAATATAGTTGTAAAGTATTATCTATATAGAAATCACAATCATATTGCTATGCTATAATGTTGAATTTATCTTAAATACAAACTGCTGAACACAAATCTGTTTGGCAATGTTTTTGACCGTGTAAAACATTTTTGTTATTAGTAAAATCATATGAAATCTTAATTATTTTACAGAATTGAATTCATTGATTACAAACAACTTTGTTTAGACCACAATTATTTTCTAGTTCCGAAAAGAAAATCTGGCGTTTCCAAAATATTTGCCTAGAATAACTCGTGTAATCTTTATTACCTATCATTAGCTAAAGTCTAGCTTAAGCTTAGGTCTAGCTTAGCTAGTCTAGCTAAAGTCTGATAAAACCCAGGTCTCTTAGCCCATACACTTACGTAGACAATGAAACGTTAACTCCGTTTATGAAATGGGAATGAATAATAATGTAAATTATTAGTGGATAAATTTATCGTATGCTTCACACTAAATAATCGTCATTAGGTACTATACAGTACAATAACATCAAATTAAAAGTAACACATCTTTTAGTATAATATTTACAGACTAATGCATCTTTTGCTTTTTAATATCCGATTCTTCCGTATTTGAAATCAACGGACGTTTTAATTTTAAGTCTAATGTCTTTGACAGATTACTCAATTCCCGAATCTCGTTGGTGATTCCTCGTATTTTGGCCATAGTGTTTTGGGACTTTTGACGGAGGCTCTGGTTTGACGTCGATGGAACTGGGTTCGGTGTTGTACTCTCGATATCTTCAGATAGGCTGGGCAGCCTTATTTGGGGTTTACGTGGCTTTATGTTGGACAACACTAAAATACATAAACGAGAAATATTTATTAATTATATTAATACATTTTACAAATTATATCTAAGAGTATAGTAGCTAAGTGGTTTAATAAGTCTACCATGAAGCGAGAGGTATCGGGTTCGAATTCCAACCCGGACAATTATAATTTATTCGGTCTCTGGAAGGGCTTGACAGTGGCCGTGCGAGTGTCTCAATATTGTCGAACCCGTGGGAGCGATACTGAAGCTTATGTTGACGCACTAATTGGATCAGCTCGTCAGAAGTGATACCATGGGCTCACAGAATACTCAACGTGAAATGGTAGTTGTACTTGAAACGATACTTCTACTGTTTCACTGAATGAGTCAGGATATCGAAGTCGCTTAAAAATCCCGCTTAATTGGCGTAAAAAGCCGGCAACATAAGCAACGCGTGGACTGATTTGCAGTTGTCCATGGGCGGCGGCGGTGTTCTCTTTCCATATAGAAGATCAACCTGCTCGGTTGTCCGCCATACCATAAAAAAGTACTTAAAAATAATATAAGATATGAAAAGTAACAACTTAGTTACAAATTTCAAACCTTGACGAGTAAAACAGCATATAAAAATACGAAATTGAATTAACATATGAAAGCATGACAAGAAATTGTAAATTAAATTATTGGTATGTACATATAATTTTTGTATCAAAAAGGATCATTTCTAGTTGAATTTATTTATATAAATTATTGTTTGACGAGAACTCTTATAACAGGAACTTACATTTAGTAGAGTTTCGCTTGTTCGTCCCTATAGGCAGAACAGATAGGTCCAATTTTATCTGACTACCAAAATGACGTAGCGGCGTCACATTGGAAGTCATCTCACTAGCTGATGAACCTGAAATGTGTCAAGTGGTAAAACAGCTGGACAGAAAATCATTTAACTGTGAGCCAGTGGTTTCGCATCAGCACATGCTTGGCCTTCTAATAGGAAAAAATAGTGTTAAGATATTCACGCGGACATTGCCAAGCACCAGCTAAGAGCGAATAAAAATTACATATAAGACCGTTTCGCAACGAGTTTGTGGGATATATTTTTTTTTTGTTCAGAAAAGAATTCAGAAAATTACATTCTAGATTTTTTTCAATTAATTTTAGGATGCTTTTCCTCACTTGCATTTAGTAGAAAAAAGGTGTGTTACAAAATTGATTCCATACCAGCGATAACACTGCCACCGACGGATTGGTCCGTGTGAGTGAGTTTGCTGTATTTTATATCGCATTCTTCAATGCGTTTCTTCAAATCAGCTAAAAGCATTTTATTTATTTTTCATACATAAATTTTCAGGCATTTTTACAATAAAATGTTGTTTTTAATGCTATCAAAACGTTTTTGAAATAAAATGAGGTATTGAAGAGTTAGATTTTTACAAAATTAGATATAAAAGCAACAGAACAGTGTTATAAGAGATAAAACAAGAAATGACGACAAGGAACATTTACCTAAGACTTTGTATATATATTTTTAACTGAATATGAATTTCTTGATACAGAAATTCATATTCAATTAAAAATAATTATCTGATAAGAAGAAAGTGAATTATCTGATATATATTACAATATTGAAAACTCACCCATAGTAGCTTCCTGGTCTTGTTGTCGTTTGCACAAATACATAATACGTCTTCTTTGCTTACAGGCGACCTGCCTGTATTGTATCATCTGTAAACGCAGAGCGGATAGTTTATTCTACGGACATACTGAATTCAACAACAATTTTATTGATATTATAACTCATGGCAAACAAGATTTCATAAGACTAAATTAGTCATATTTATCACCGCCAAGACTATAGATCAGTGGTTTCCAAACTTTTTTTTTTTCATCTATGAAACAGATGGGCTACCATAGATGTAACCACTTACAAAATTCATCTACAGGATTCCCTGCAGCTAAATCTCGGAAAAAAAAAGTAGATTAGATCTTCAAGATTAGAATTTCAAAGAAGAAAAAAATAATTTATTACTGAATACCGTGTTTGTAATATGCAAGTTTTTGCAAGTAACAGTCGCTGAGCTACTTAAAATATTATCAGAATATAGGAGGATAGGAGAAGTGAAGCCAACATTTTATTTCTTTACTATCGAAAACAAATTAATTTTAATGCACCTCCGATGACACCCCTGGACCACTTTAGTAATTACTTACTGCTATGGATCTTGTTTCTTATGTATAACCAAGACGAATTAACTACACCTTTTATAGAATCAAACGAATCTTTAGATATTTGCTGATTGACAATTAGTGATACAAAAACAATAAAAAAAATGGATGTTGTGCCTAAACCCGGTGAGTAAAATAAATAACATCTTGTAACTGATATTAAAATAATAAACTCACCGCCTTGTAAAACGTCTTGTTCTGCGCTGCTAGTTGAATTGAGAGTTTTGCATTGAGAAGAGTTCGACGTCGAATATTACATATGTCCTGCCGTAGCGCTATCGGCAGTAATGTTGCTTGAAATGACATTACAAAAACATTTCAAAAGACATTTTCAAGTCGTACTACACACTCTATATGATATATTCTTAATATAATAGCCTTTTTTAATATAATAGCCAAAATAGCCCTTTTCTTTATTGGTAATTTATTAACGCTGCATAAAGTTTAATCTTATAAAATAGTTGATTGTCAAATCTTATGTAGAATATTATGACTGCGTTCAGAGATTAAATTTACAACTGAAGTTAGCTAAAATTAAGTTTCTCGAAGCCGACGAAATAATCTGACAGATTAATAGTTAAGTTTCTCGAAGCATACCACTATATATGTACTATGAATTAATCTTAATTAGATTTGACAAAAAAGTATTTAATAAATCTTTATTTTATTTTATTTCTCCCCTCACGAGGAAGGCAAAGGCGACGAACGCAAACAGCCAAGTCTTTCGTGAAATAATCAAACATTAGGTATTGATTAGTTTGGTTTCATATATTAAAAAGAAAGCAGTGTTAATAACATCAATTAAAACTCAAGAACGGCTGAACTGATATGGCCAAAAAATCGGTGTGGAGGTAACTTAGAACCAGTAAAAGGTCAGGCTTTTATCCGAATACAAAATGGGGGGTAATTTGTTTTTCGGATTTAGTTTGCCCATTGATTGTTGATGGTTCATAATTGGACCCAGTAGATTGCGTACCGGGCAGGACGACGTCTGCCGGATTCACTAGTCACTAATAAAATTTAATAAACTCACGCAAAATAGGCGCAATAATGTCGTCGAGTTGCAAAAACCAGCCCATCTTATAATTACAATTACAAAAAAGTTAATAAATCTGTGTATTAAGTGTCTCTACCCTTATAACACACAAATATATATATATTATGGCTCAGCTTAGATTTACTATCTCGAGACAGGTCTATAAGATAAATTCCTAACAGGAAATTTAATTATCTATCATATTATCATCATCTCAAGTTCGGTGGGGCTCCCTAAGTGTAACTTTGCAATTTGACAATTTAATCTCAACACTTATTATACTTGGAAACAAATGACCAACAGGAAACATTTACATAAGAAACATCTTCAATGATATCTTTAGTTGCAGCACGAAGATAGATGTCATGTCAATAGCAATTGAACAGCATTTTATTGCTATAGAGGTTCGCATATGTGACAGCAATAATTATATACCTTGAGATGGTTTTGGTGGTGATGATGTGTGTGATATATGTATCACTCTTTGTAGTTTCTTTCTAAACGCGCGCGATATTTTGTCATCAAAATGCTCAATGGCCATACTTGAGATATCACGCAACTCTTGTAAAACTTCATGCGCGCGTGGCGGTGTTTTGGAAGATTCAACTAAAGTGAGAATTCGACTGATTTCATCTATGACCTGAAAGTAAACATATTGCCATGTTATTAAATATCTACTACTAGCTACTGCACTACAAAAAAATATTTATATCATTTTATTATTAAACTATAATTTATAATAAATTTTAAATATGAATGCCTTACCTTTCCTGGTATAAAGCAGCAAATTCCATTGTCTATAAATTTTGAATAAGTCATGTTCAGCATTGATATTCTTGTTTCTATTGAAGTCAAAATATCACAGTGCCGAGCCAGAGGATGATATCTACAAACATTGCTCATCTTGTCACACACATATAATATAATTGGTTTTTTTATAATATTTGTGTTCAAACTTTTCATATATAGGTACATAATGAATGTAAATACAACAACTACTTTAAGAATAGGTCGAGGTCTATCCTAATGAGACAGGTGAAATTTGTTAAATATTTACCGGCGTTCAGATTCCCTGCGTGGAAGTTGTGCTTTTACACTCTTCAAAGCTAATGCATGTCTCCTTTCTATCATAAGAAATCCACGATTTAGCATGCACATACAAATTTCATTAAAACCTTTAGAAACCTGCAAAATCACAAAGTACTTTAAAACTTCCTAAGATTCCTTCTTGCCTCTAAAGGAAATGATCTTAGGAATTTAATGCATATAATAGTCTGCCGTTTTTTATTTTGATTTAGTGATCCAGTGATGGTTATTCCAATTTACTATAATAATGCTACTATTGATTATATACTGAAATACAAAATATGGATAAAAACAAAGGTATTACGTTTCTATTTAATCATTTACCATCTCAAATATGTTATAACATTACTATGTACAATACTATAAATAAATCTTACTATTCTGTATTTAGCGATCTCATCGAAGGTTAGATGTGTAAATATATTTTCCATCACAATAATGGGAAGGCTTAAAAAATTCATTATGCTACTATAATAGTCTCTTACAACGCGTTATAATTTTTATTATTATGACTTAACCAAATTTATATATTTACACAATTTTCCCGATATTTCTATGAGACTTCAAGAATGAAGTATGCATTTATATTTTCAAATATCGGTATAAAAGATTACTCTGTGATTGACATTTTTGATATTTCACTAATTTCTACTCTGTTACAATTAGCTTTATAGACAGATAAATGCGACATTTCTCTACTCTTATAAGTGCTTTTAAACGCATTCGGATATAAGAAAAACATCTAAATCGGACTCATCTAAAACATCAACTGGCACATTCTGAATAACTGCAGGCATAAAATTTTTATGTATGAGGAGACTGAGCAAAAATTTACACTACTGGAGGGATTTTTCATTTATCTTAGAACGCGTAGTGTTGTTTGAGAAAACAAGTATGACCGGAATGCCCCCTTCTTTTTGCAGAACGTACAAGTTTTCACAGGCTTAGAAATTGAATTTGATGTTTGCGGAATATGATTACTAGAGTCAGTATCCGTTTGTAAATTATCGAAATCATTTAAAGTATTCTTTGACCTTTTTGAGCAATGAATCTGTTTACGGGGTATATTGCAGCTTATGAAACAAATCAATCGCTTATACTGCCCACGAGTAATACGTTTACGTGGGTCAGGTTTAGCTACGTCTGATGTACGAACAGTATTGTTAGTGGCGGCGAGTGCAATCATTTGCATTAGCAGCTGCAGTTTTGACAAAAAACATATTAGAAAATTTTCTTGAGTTTTACTTTTATGGAGAACTAATGGACCCAGCGTACTTTGTCCTGCCCGGTACACAAAATTCTCTGTTATCCCTGAGCTTAAATAACATTTTTCTCATTTTTTTATTCAGACATAAATTAGCCTATATATGGTAAACCAGGATGTCAGCTATCTCCATACCAATTAAACTAAAATGTGAACAATTGTGTAAAAAAACCGTTCTTTAGTTATAAATGGCTCTCTTCTAATACTACCTTTATTGTATGGTATTAAAGTTCACATTGACTTTTACGCATTACTACGAAGTTTAATAGAGTATAGGAAAGTGGGACATACTTTTTCAGGCAATTTTTAAATTCTACTATGCTTACTTCAAGGAATGGTCCAAAAAAACTTAACAACAAAAATATCAAGAATTGACTGGGTGGGAACTGTCCATATGCCCAGTGGATGTTGCTTTTTGCTGATTGAAATTTATTTTTTAAAGAAAACAGTATGTGAAAACACCAATTTTATTAATAATATAAAAACAACTATATTATATAAAATCCACACTCATGAAGGAAGATCACAGTGCTTTTTTTTAACATGAAAACGAAGTGATGTGTTGTACTTTGTTGCAAATGGACAAACCTCGCATTTAAATCTCTTTTCTGTGGAATGTTTATATTTATGTTGAACTAATGCTGCCGGAAGTACGGTCGCATAGTCACATTGATCGCATGCATAACGTTTTTTCCCTGTAATATGCGCTTCTTCATGATACTTTAAAATATATTTATTCATTGTTTGGAAAGGACATTGAGTGCATTGCAGCTTTACACCTTGATCAATATGTTTCCTCTTATGTTTTTCCATTGCATCTTCATAGAATGTCTTGTACTTACAGTTCTCAAAGGTACAATTAATTGTTGTTGCATCTTTGTGCCTTAATAAATGCTGGGTCATGCTGGTCCTATTGTTTGATGAGAAATTACAATACTTGCAGCTAATTGTTGTATCATTATGGGATTTGATGTGCTTTGGCAATTCAATATCTGATACTATTTCCCCACAAACTTGACACTGTGTTTCCTTTGCAATATAATGAGTTTGTTCATAATGCAACTTCAATTGTTCCCAGTTGGGGTAGATTTCTGGGCACTTTGTACATTGATATTTTGTACGAATATCATTTTCTTCTTTCTTTACAACAATAATATTACTTGATATTTTTACTTCACCACATTCGTTTTCGTTTTTTACAACAATATTGTGTACTTCTTTTGTTTTATTTGGTCTATGAACTAGCTCTGAATGATGTCTAAGTTCCAATTCATTGGCAAATGTTGCAGCGCAGTGTTCACATATTTGTGATTGACTAGTTGGCTGATTGTTATGATGCTTTATAAGAATATGTCGCGTATAAGTTTCCTTTGACTTTAAAACCTTTTTACAAAATTGACAAGTATAGGATACCTTTAAGTGTACTCTTAAAAAATGAGGCTTCAATTGCCGCTTTGTATGGAAAGCTGCATTACAAATGTGGCAAAATACAGTTTTTGGCTTAGTAATTTCATGTGCGCAACGTAAATGTTTTCCTAAACCACTCTGTGATGCAAAAATAAGCCCACAAACTGGACATTCTCTGGCAATTTTAGCATGGGTATGACCCAAATATTCTTCATGAGTCTCAAAATTCCTGCAACAAATGTCACAATAAGTTACTTTATCATGTTTTCTACGTACATGGCGTTTAAGGCTCTCAATTTTGTCATAAGACAAATTGCATATTTTACATTTCAAACGAAAATCTTCTTTCATAGCATTATGTTTTCTTCTCATATGCAACTTCAAATAAGTTAATGAAGAAAACACCATTGGACATAGTGCACAACATAATTCCCCAGTTTCTGTATTTTGAACAAAATCGATTCCATCATTTTTAACCTTAGATTCATCATCATTTCTTCTATGTTTTCTATGCACATGTCTAGCATATGTTTCTCTTTTATTGTAAACCATTGGACAAAATGGACAGTTAAAATAACGATCTTCCACTTTTATGATTCCAGAATGCTTTCTTCTTATGTGAACAATCAAACTCCTATGTTTTTCATAAGTAAGACCACATTCTTTGCAAACATGTTTAAAGGAGTCTTTAAATGAATCATGCTTTCTACGCATGTGCATGCGTAATCTACCCATACCTTTAAAAACTAATGCACAAATTTCACATGTCCTTTCTTCATTATCATCTTGTGTTGAGTTGGGTCCATGTTTTCTTTTAATATGAGCTACAAGACTATTTTTAGTTTCATATGACATGCTACAATAATCACATACATGTTTGAAAGACCTTCGAAACACTTTGTGTTTTCTTCTCTGGTGCATTCTCAATGTTTTTGGTGATTGAAAGACTAGATGACACAGTTTGCAAACATGATTAGGAGCCATATCAGAGTTTTCTGGAATTTCAATGGGTGGTTTGTCATGGATTATGCTTTGAAATGTCAGTAACACTGCCTCTTTGTTATCTTGCTCAAGTTTAACAAATGGTTCTGGCTGTCCATCATCACTGTAGGGGCCTTGAACCATAAGTCCATTATCATTTGCAAACTGAAACATGAATGTTAGGGATTGTTAAATATAACAATATTTTTTGAACAACTGAATAACATTGTGCAGTCTTAGGAAACTTCCTACAATAAGACCAACATGATGAGATACAATATGTAAGAAATCTGAATGCTACTAAGCAAACAATACTTATCTCCCATATGCAATAATGTTGTCAGTTTGCCAATGATGAATGTTGTTGTATGATACAGAAAAACTACTGTATACCTCAGTATCAACATCTGATTAAATATTTTAAAGTTCATACTTGATTGGATTGCATTTTTGTTGTTTTTAATAAATTAAAGATAAAATAAAAATGAACATAATTACTAATATTATACCACTAAACCAGTCCAATACTACTAGTTATGACTCTTCTGACAAATTATCTAGTATAGATATTAAATCTTTGGCATAACAAGGATAAGTAAAAGCATTTACTTATCAAGCAAACATTTAGATTCAATTATGATTTAAATAATAAATTAAAGAGTTATTGAAAACACACATACATCATTGAAATCCAGCTCTACCTCTATATTTTCAACTTTAATAGACACTTCAGGATCTAATGCAGAATCAGATGTGGGGTCAAATTCAGTAATTGTTGGTAATTTAACTTTTTCTTCAATGTCTTTAAATGGATCTTCTATGTTCTTTTTCCTTTTCTTCTTTTTGGGTTTAATTTCATAAGACATTGGCTCATCTGGCAAGAATGTAGTAGGATCTTTTCTGTCATTATTCTTTCCCTGTAACTTAACTTCTATAGTATTTTCTTCAATTTTAGGCATCTTATATTTCCTGGAAATATTAAAATAAATAAAATTTATAAAATTACAAAAATACCACTGTCAATGTTCAAATTCCCAATACAAGAGTGTTTCATTATTCACATTACTTATGCATGAAAAAAAAAAACAAGAAAATATATAATTAATAAAAATGTATTTGATTAATTTCAATGACACATATTATAAGCACTGAAATAAAATTATAAATAGTGATTATAAAAACCAGCAAATTTTTGTTAATTTTTATGTTAGAGCCTATGTTATATAAACAAATATTATGCATTTCTTGGATGTAGTTTTTGTTTACTATAATTGTATAAAATCCGCCCAAGTTGCTTAAATTTTTACTTGTATGAATAAAATATAATATTCATTTAACATTATATTAAAATGTCTAATAGTCATATAAGTAAAAACTTTGTAAATATTTAAATAAACGACAAGGTTATGTACCTAGTAGCAATACACGTCATAATTTTCATAGTTAAACTTGCTGAGTTATTTTTTTTATACCTACTCATATTGTTTAATCAAAGTTCGCAATACTTATCTTTCTAAATTAGGTTTAAACAGTGTGCAAAACATAAAATTTACCTGAAGAATTAAATATTCATAGTTTTAATACTAATAGTTAAGTCATTAATTACTGTAGTAACAAATAATCATATCAAAAGATTTTACTATTATATTGTATGGGAACTTGAAACAAGTTGCGGACTTGCTAAGGAATTTTGAGTTGATTTTAGAATTAATTAACACTTAACAGATGACTGGCAAACACTGACATATGACAAACATGTGACGTTGAACCTGTAAACATAGTACTTATCTGTACACAAAATAGTAATTCCATATTATAAATTACTATTCTATGACATTATTAAATGTTTACAAATCGCTGTAATATTTTATTAAGTTTTATACTAATACAAAATGATTCGTTCTCTTACTTCACGCATTCTGGGTGAAAACACGAGAAGGCTAAAGAAAACATCACATTGTATCCAAGAAAAGAGGATTCATGTATCCGGAGGTAACGTATGTCGTTTATTTTTTGTTACCACTAGTTAGGTTATATGCTAATAGTTTGTATTGTTTTTTTAGTCACGCTACACGGTGAATATGAATGGCAGGATCCTAAATCAGAAGATGAGGTGTAAGAATTCACAAATTCCTTTACTTATAACTGCTGAAATGAGATCTTTTCTTAATGTTGTTTCATTTTTCTAACAATAAATACTAACTTCATTTTTACATAATTGCTTGAAATAAATAGACATATATAAGTAGAAGTAAAATGAACATCTTTGATATAAAACTTGATGAAATTATTAATATATGTTCTGTTTTAGTGTTAATATTATATATATAGACAAGAATGGCAATAAAACTAAGGTGCGAGGAAAAATTGGAGATAATGTTTTGTATTTAGCTCATAGATATGGTATAGAAATGGAAGGTTAGTTCTTCATTCTCAAAATAATCATTCATTATACCTTATGACACTATACAACTTATTGGTGCTAATTTTTCAGGGGCTTGTGAGGCATCTTTAGCTTGCACAACTTGCCATGTGTATGTTAATCATGACTATTTTGATAAATTGCCCCCAACTGAAGAAAAAGAGGATGATCTTTTAGATTTGGCACCATTTTTAAAAGAAAATTCTAGATTAGGTTGGTAGTAATTATTTCTTTACCTTGAAATTTTTTTGTTAAATTTGAACATTATAAAATGTCTTATATTGAATTGAATTTAAAGTACAATCTTAAAGTATATTTTCAATATAAATGGTTCATTCAAGTAATAGTAATAAATTTATAGGATGTCAAATCACATTAACCAAAGAACTAGAAGGAATGGAATTACAATTACCAAAGGCGACAAGGAACTTTTATGTTGATGGACACAAGCCTTCACCACATTAAAATTTACATACTAGAAAACAATTGTTTTTGCCTTATATCTGTATTGAAACTATAATACAATAAGTCTGTTGTACGAATCTGCTGTAAGAAAACAATTACAATTGTAGATAATTTATAAAGTAAGTTGAACTTTGTGAAATATGAAATAAAATAAATAATTAAACTATCTAATATTATTTTCTTTATAATTATGATTAGAAAATAAAAAACTATAAGTCTGTTACATATAAAAAATGAGCAGGATATCTTTTATGTTTTTATATATTGTACAGAGGTTTTTGGTGTATGGTGTCGTACCTTATACAAGCTTAAATTCTAGTCAACAATAGGTACATTACTAAAATAAAACTTTAATACCTTCTTGGTTAAATGTTTAATAGTTACTGTTCAGAAAATATATAATATTTAAAACTCCATGTAACGTCCCTCGATTTAACGACAAACTCCCTAAAGCGTCGAAATCAATTGGCTTTAGATGGTTTAGCTTCTCTTCAATACACTGATTTTTCTTCTCTCCATTTAACGACAACTCTATCTTCATCAGCCCATTCAAGTCCACTGCTGGACATAGGCCTCCCTCAAAGACGCCCACCCACTGCGATCTTGAGCG
>DWCF01003812.1:0-18458 GCA_018230265.1 Delias oraia
GTGTAAATTTAGTCATAAGTAAGTCACGTTGACGCCTGTGGTTCAATAAAAATAAACAAAAACTTGTTTTATTTCCCCAATCAATTATATATCAATAATATACTTATAAAATAATAAAAAAATACTCACCTCGGTGAGTGCCGTTCGACCGCCCAAGAGATTTAAATTTCCCCACGATAGTCCGAGCCGAGGTCCGAGTCTCGCAGGAGACGCCCTTGTGCTAGTCGCGTAAAATCCCCGGCGAGCTCTCCCGCTCGCCCGTTGTGTCCGCGATAAAGCTGTCAAGACCTTATGGTCACACAGCGAGCAGTTATTCCAAAAAAACCGGTGGTCCATTAAATTATAAAATATAATCGTCGTAAAATGCCGGCAACACAACCAAAGCGCGGATACATATCGACACAATTATAGTGCTATTCATAAATATAGTGTCCACTTTTCTCAACATAAAACATAAATGAAACACTTCTCACTTTTTCCCCTCTACGTTCAAAAAGCGTAATCGTATTCTTTTGTTTTTTTTCAGAGTTCCGATTCGAGCGGTACTAGCAGCATGGACCCTCAACTTGAGCGACAAGTGGAGACGATCAGAAACTTGGTGGATTCGTATATGCGTATAGTCACCAAGACAACGAGAGACCTAGTGCCGAAAACAATAATGATGATGATCATCAACAATGCCAAAGACTTCATCAACGGAGAGCTTCTTGCACATTTATATGCTTCTGGAGATCAGGTTGGCTTTAAACATTTCTCGTATATAGTCAAAGTTGGGTAAATAAGCTGTGATCCTTCATTTTAAGCTCCTAAAACCACTATTATCGAGAAACAGAAACTTCTGTAACAGAGTCGTTTTTTCCATATAGAGGATGTGTGAGACTGCTACTTATACGTTTATAAGCGATAGTTGAATTTATTTATTTATTTTGTTTCGGAAGAACTTATTATTTAACACATACAGTAACATATGATAAAACAAATTCCAACTTAATATCATCCGTGGGTGAACTCTGATTGGGACGGCTTGAGTGAGTGAGTAAATGAGTGAAAATGAGAAGCGGTGTAATAAACCGGAAACACAACCAATGCCCGGACTGTGGTGCGGTTATTCATGGGCGCTGGTGTTTTCTTACCATATAAGAGACCCGACTGCTCCCTTGTCCACTATAGAAAAAAACATATATAAGCTATTAAAATGATGACATAATTTAAGAACATAATGTAAAATACATATTATGCACATAATTTTATCTTATTACATATTCGTTATGTGCATTTGTACTTGCTGTGACTCTATAAACGAGTATGACATTGTGCTCCCTTCAACTCTCGTCAGGTTTGCCTATATAAAAATGAATAGCTATTTGTTAGCTTTGCCAAAACTCAAGAACGGCTGGACAGATTTGGCTAATTTTGGTCTAGAATTATTTGTGGATGGCTTGAAAGGCGAATAAATATGAAAATGCTTGGATTTAAATAAAAACTCTTATATTAATTGGGATTTTTCTATTCTTTAATACTTATGAATCAATAATAACTTTAATACTATACCAAAAAGTTTAAGAATTAGTGTAGTGGTTCGGATAAGGCAAAACCATTATTTATCTATTAAAAATGCAGGATTAACTATTATTATCGGTAGGTAGCGTATCGGGCGGAACGATGTCTACTGGGTCCACTAGTAATTTATAAAATAGTACTAACGCGTAGACGTATTCGTCAAAGGCGTGTCATTTCTTATGTAACAGTAATCAACCAAAACGTATAATGTCTGAAGCGGAAAATAAGTCTTATTTATATAAAACAATGATGATCTTAAAATTCTAGTCGCAAATGATGGAAGAATCCCCCGAAGAAGCCCTCAAACGCGAGGAGATGCTACGTATGTACCACGCGTGTAAGGAAGCTTTGCGGATCATTGGAGATGTTTCCATGGCAACCGTCAGCACACCAGTCCCACCGCCTGTCAAAAACGACTGGCTCGAAAACCGACTAGACTCGAACCCGCGTCTTTCCCCGCCATCGCCAGGTGGCCCCAGGCGAGCAGCGCCACAGCAACAGAGTAAGTTGTTTTAAAATGATTGGTTATCATCATCATCATCATCATGATAAATAATTGTTTTACAACTGCTGGGTTTCAAATATGTAATAAATGTGTATGTTATAAATGTGTTTTGTTCTAGGCTCGCTAGGTCAGCGGGGTGCTCCGCCGCCTCCGGCAGGTGGCACGGGTAGGCCTGCGCCGCCGTTGCCTTCTCGGCCAGGAGGCGCCGCACCACCACCGCCTGGAGGCCGCCCACTACCCGGTGGTGGCTTGCCTGCACCTCTTATACCCACGTGAGTGTTTTGCAAAACCTATACAAAAAACTCATTCAAATAAGCCTATTTCTGTTATTTCTGATATCATAAAAGTAAAATAAATAATATAGATTAGATCAAACTAATATTACAGTACAGAAAAGTCCTTTCAATTTACGAAAAAAAATTTAAAACTTAAATCAAATTGTCTTACACTCCTTTAAAAGAGTTCTTATTGAGTTAATTTGAAAAAACTTTATCAATTTTTTTCCATTTCAAAACATTGCTGAAAATCTGTTGTTTAACAATATCCCACCATGACAACCAAATAGCAAGCAACCAATTTATTACTAAATTTTCTCTTACTAAACATTTGTAAATATTTTCCAAGCTAAATATTTACACAGAGCGTATTACACTCTCTTAATTCTTAAGGACCGTTGTCTATAAAAATTTCGCAAATTTACCCGGAAACCAACCCTGTAAAACGTAAAATAATATTTTTTCTATAACTCTAATCTAATATATAATTAACTATACTATACTACTACACTTCTAAAACAGAAGGCTAACACGGACGTATACTTTTTGTATATAATTGTGTGAGCTTTGAGTGTTTGGGTGATGTAACAGCCATAATTTTAACGCCTTTTCCTAACATATGTAATATTGGGTATAAGGTTAAAGAGATTGCAAGTAGATTGTTGTTCGCAGACGGCGCTAAGTTCGACACCGGTGCGTGCTAACATACTAAATTACGTACGAAATAAGGTACTAACTAGATTAATGTGTTAATTTGTACAATTGAAAGTCGCTTTGAAGTTTGTATAAAGGATTTCGATCATATATCTCAAGTATATCCTACTTACTCGCTTTTATTATATTACAAAAATAATATCTTAGTTATAAGTTATATTAATAAAAAAAATATTGCAAGTCGGCGATCAATTGTAACAAGTTAGCATTCGGTTCCATATACATATGTTACATATGATATAAAACTTATGAAATGTCTGAATTAAAATTGCTTCCATGGATTTATCAAAATTAGAAGTTTATCGTAGGTATAGTTCAAAAATCTTGAATCTCCTGCAAGCAATACATTTGGATATGTACATTTTTTTGCTGCCCTCACGAGGTTGTGGTTTCATCGAATTCTCATTGTCTGCAGCGAGATTTAAGAATGAAATAATTCAATTCATAGGTGTCTATAACCCGAAATCGAATGTTGCGGCGCGAATCTTGAATGTAGCACTTTGAATGATGTTGCGGTATTAAAAAGTGACAGTGTTTATTTTATACGTAACCTAACAAATTTCAAAATTATATATTTTTCAATGTTTCTCGTATATACATTACGATTGGCATGCAAGATTCGGGTCACTTTCTCGTGCAGTGTTCAAATTGAATTGCTAAGAATATATGTTCAATATATGTATATATGTTGAATATGTATCAAAGTATATGTTCTGTAGTTGCGAGAGTTGTATAAAAAGTGTAGCACTGCATGTTTTATAATTCACAATTTTTTTGTGTGATCTTCTTGAAGCCCAACTTTCATGTGTATTCATTGTGTTGCTCACATACTTGTAAATTATATTGTAACAGTCACAGTTAACCTGTAAGGTATGTACCGATGTATTAAACGACAATTATGGCAGTTACATTACTCAATACTTACAGAGAAGCTGTGAGTGTATTTTTAATATTGCTTAGATAAATAATTAAGTGGAAATTCAACAAGTGAAAACTGAAATAATTCTGATCAATGACATAATAAAGCCCATATTTTATAATTGCATATTAGATTGTTGTCAAATTAAAAAATCATAAAAAATGTAAGTGGCAATTTATGCATTTACCTACTAGCAAAATAAAAAAATCAAAGATCAACCTTAAATCACTATAGTTCGCTATGTTACTCGTAAGTGTTTCACTATATAGTGACAACTCCTTCACATACATAATATTGATTTTTATTTTCGATGAAATGTTGTCGTAATGTTTGAAATGTGTCAAAATTGAAATAAATAGGCGCCCGGGAAGCGCGGCAGGCGCCGCGATGGGCGCCATGAACCAGATGCCGCCACACATGCGTCAACAAATCAACCAGGCGGTCGGGCAAGCGGTCACCAACGCGGCGATCAGCGAATTGAGTTCAGCCTTCGCAAAGTTCAAGTAAATTATGTTGTGCATTAACCTACGTGTAACGTGTACGTGCGGCGTCCGTTGACTTGCAAAATACGGTTCGACACGGCCATAGATTAAACGGAGTTTTCCCTCTATGGCCAGAGTTGATAATATAAAAGAAGAACGCCAACTTTGGTAGCGAAAACGTGTCAATTGTTTTTATTATTTATCTATATATTTATTGGCTGTTTTATTTATTTTGATATTTTAAACAACCATAAGTGGCGCTTTCACTTTTAGTTACCTCTATTTTGCCAGACTACCTACACGTAAACGTAAGTAATAAAGTTTGTTTGTTATTAGATATAACAAGTTAATGCTTTGAATGGATCGAAACTCTATGGAAATCTTTTATAAACTTGAAATGTTTATCTGCCAAAACTATTTCTAATTGATAATATCTTAACACTGTTTAATTATAAGCTTTGATATAAATAAATATATATTTCAAGTATTAAAAAAGAGAAATCAACTCGAATTTCAACTTTGACGTCAAGTTATTCTTAAATAAAAGTTTGGTCAATTTTTATTTTTAACTCGAATATTAATAGATTGTTTGAATTTCGTTCCATTATATAAACAAAGGTCCTTATTCAAAGCTTCATACTTTTAGATCTGATTTCAAGTTGACATCTTTGTCCTCACAACATTGTGGCTTGAAAGTTTGGATTTCAGGACTTGTGCGGAATCTTAAAATGATTAACAGTTAATATTATCCTAGTGTGTTTAACATAATAATATCTATGTTTACCGCATTGCTTAAATATGTTTCTCAACGAAGATCACACAACCATTGTAATATTTTATAGGCTTTCACGGCAGTTTTTCATTTTTTTAAAAATTGTTTTATACATTCCAAGTGTATTAAAATTATCGAATAGAAATTACAGTATTATCTGTGAATAAATCTTATGCAGTGCTCTAGGTATATTGTAAAGTATATTTTACGTGTATTATTGCCGTATGAATTTATTTTGTATAATTGTAAAGATTGAATTCAATTATTATAAGGTGTATATTATTGTAGCTGTTTCGGATTCGACAGCGCTTCGAGCACCCGACGGGGCATATCAATAGTTTGTTTTGTGAATGTAGGCAGATGTGAAGCGAGCGTCTGTTTGTTGTTGATGCACTATGCGTAGTGTAGCGTAGAAAGTGTTTTCACTTTTGTGTTTCACTAGCTTAGGGTCTCGACCGAATTCAAAAGTTTATGCATTTGTGGAGTTAAGCTATTTATTATCTCGTGTTTAAAGTCAAGTGAGCGTTCACTGATGTAGGCAGCGACAATTTTTAGAGAGATCGATGTAAGTTTCAAATTTATCAATTACATCGGCTGGATTGTGTGATTCGGCACTTGACTTGAAGAATAGTTGAAAATATTACAAAATTGTATCGCCTATCTATCTGTGGTTCGACCAAAGCCATTGTCCCCAACTCTTAGCACTATATTTGGTCAATTATTAGAAAATCTGTTATAAATTGGAATAAATGTTATGAACTTTTAATGGAATTTTAATGTTTCGTCATCATGTAGACGCGCAGTTTGTCATAATATTCTCGATACAGTGCAGGGCGTTTTATATTCATACATTCATAGTCTTACGAGGTTTTGGAAACTTTCCTATTGTAATGCCATAGACGCAGTATTATATACTTTACTATATTATTATTCAATGAACTACGCACACTTAAAATACATTTAATGGTATTTTTATGGTGTTATTTCATGTTTACTAACCGGGTTTAGGGCGGTGTCTCTGAAAGTTGAGCCGCGCGTGCCTAAGATCAATTTAGAAAGTTTAAAAAGCCTAGTAAACTATATGTACCCTAATGGACCAGTGTGGGCTATTATAGGCATCGCTGAACCTAGTTCCTACGCGCTACAACATTTACGACATACATTTTGCTCTCTTGTTAGTACCATCGAAGGTTACTAGAGATTGTTGGATTTGATATAGTTTATGAATATTGTTAATCTTATGCTGTATAAATAGTATAATTAAACGCTATTTACGTGTATTTAGGTGTTTGATTTAAAATTCTTGTCTTCATTTTCGTCTAAATGGATGTTTAGGTAAGCTGATATTACTACAACGATGTATTTCATAGCCTATTCCTTGCATTCAATTAGATTTTAGATGCCTGTCGTTTGTGACACTAATCACTAAAGACCGACCGCAGGAAAAATACTTTTTTTAAAATTTTTATTTCAGTGTAAATATATTGTTATTTTTTATTTATAGTCATTTATTTAATTATATTAATATGATTTGATTTTCCGTATTCTTTAACTTAACATAGTACTTCTTCTGTGAGTCAATTGAGGACTGCATGGCAAAGTGCGTTACTAAAATTGTCGCTTGAAGCTTGGATATTATTTTGTAGCCCATGAGGTAGTTTCAAATGCATGTATGTATTCTATTAATTTAAGTACTTTTTACGTGCTAGGTGCTGGATAAGGTGGTTTGATTTTTATTTTAGTCAGACTGTTGAAATTTTTATTTAAAAAATAAGTTGTCACGTTCACGACATTGGTGTTTTGCTTTGTTTGTCTCTTTTATAATTAAAATATTGCCGTGACCAGGTGCAAATTAAATTAAATTAATAATTTTCTATACATTTTCTCGATCATCCAGTTGTTACTTTGTTTTTTTTAATGATTTTAAATGTTTATCATTTTCTGTGTAGCCGACCAGGTGCGAACGCGCCGCCAAAGCTGCCTGAACGACCGCAGAATGGGCGGCCATTTTGAATATTGCTTACCCGTCGTCTTGTGAATTCAATGTAAATATTTCGATGTCGTCTGTACATTGCTTTTGGGTAATGCGTAGTAATATTTACTTAATGTATGAACAAATATTATAAAAAATGTAATATTTACATGAAAATATGACCTATGATTTATTTGGATAAAGTATACTACCTATTATCGACAATATCAACGCAATATCTTTAGAATAATATAGGTGTTTGTTTCTGATTGCGTGTCATAATTAAATATACTTAGTGTGTATTTTAGAGTATTATTATAAATTCAATACTTTTTAATTTTTTACACCAAATCATTGTAATTATAAAAATAAAATAAATGAATCATAGAGTTAACGAAATGTTACCAACAATTGCAAATAAGACTGCCTTTTTCGATGACTTATTTCTAAATCATGGCAGTGGCATTTAAATATCTTGTTCCCTGAATAATGAGGTTCTTTTTTTATTGATATAGTTGTTTATATTATTTTTTATGTAGGTAATATTAATTTTAATTATATTTAAAAAGTGATAAAAAAAATAAATTAATGACATTTCGTTGGCTGTTTTTGCTAAAATTATATTTATTTCAGTTGATTTTATTTCGGCAAATGTCAAATTTATTTAATCTAGTCAACAACTTCAATATATTCTCAAAGTATTGTTTTAAACTATACATTCCCTTTTCCTCTTTATTCAGGTGGCAAAATTAATATTGTATATACCTACCTAATTTTAATTTAGCCTTATGTGTACAATGTATACAAGTAATAAATGTGTATATAAAACATTTGCTTTTTATTCAACTCCCATAAAGATGATATATAGAAATGGAAAAGGGGTTTACTTCATCTTAATGGCAAAAGTGAATCAAATAGGGGCGGTAAGAATGGAAATCTTAGCTCCTGTTAGAATTATGGGTACTAAAGTATATTTTATTAATTATCATAAAAATAAATTGTCTGAATAACTTTGTAAGAAAAATGAATTATCTTTACTTAGCTCGCATTCGGTTTCCGTTCTACGTTTAACTGAAAGGTGTGTTTTATTGTTCACATGAAAACAACTAGAAAGTTTATTGTTCTTTCGTTAACTCGTAAAGGTTTTTATATAAATAGCGGAAAGGGACAAAAAGTATTATTACGATTTAATGAAGAGAGAAAGCCATTAGACGTTGTATTTGATTAAATCGTCGGCGCCCTATGTCGTGGCGTAGGCCTAATCGTACCAGCACGATTCTGATTACGTATGATCGTTGTATCAATCATTTCACATTAAAAAGAGGTAATTCTATCGCCTCTCTAATAACCATTGAAGAGCGGAAGCCATTTTGATACGTCTCGCTTTGTTATTCAGTAGGAAGATTTTTAAGAGCTTAGCAGTCTAAAAGCTACCATGACGACATGGATACCGGATCGAACACCCATCATCATCATCATCTAGTTCATCATCATCATCGACTCTAGTTTAAGGCTGTTTAACGGCAATATTTTGTTTTCATTAGAAAATTTATTAATTTTCTTATATATATTTATCGACTCAATAATAATTCTACAAAGTTAAAACATTTGTTAATGTTATAATTACAATGGATACAGGTTATTTATATACAACTATTATTGATAATATTTGTATGGTTTTTTCAAAATTAAATATTGAAATCAATTAACAAATACAAAAATCATGGACTACATTGTAATATATAGACACGAATTGAAACTTTTTAGGTGGAGTATAGCTACTGATTTATTAATGAAACGCAGTTTCCGCAGGTAACGCAGAAAATGTTTATTATAAACATTTTTATCGCTTGTAAAAGGAAATATCTTGTTATATTCTTTTAATCATAAGAATGTTAGAACATTTTTAGAAAATATTAGTATAGTACATGTATGTACTATTTATTAAAATAACATTAATAATTATTAATTAATAATTAATTTATTAATAACATTTTTTTAATAGTATCGCGAACAACGGAGCAGGTAGGTCTCCTACATGGTGAGAGAGCAGCGCCGCCCATAGACAACCGCGCCACATTCCGCCCATTGGTTGTTGCCCTGTTTTTACGCCACTTAAACGGCATTTTTAAGAACCTCCGATATCCCCACTGACTCAGCGAAACACAGTTGACTACCGTTTCACGTTGAGTATTCTGTGAGCCCGTGGTATCATTTCGGACGAGCCAGACCAATTAGTGTGTCCGCATATGCTTGTGCATGGCTCTCTCTCCACATATTTACATGATATTTATTTATTGCACTAACAATGAAAAGTCGCCCAAAACACAACACACATTTCATTGGAAAGTAAGATTTAAGTGAACGAGACAGCTGCACACCGCAGTGATTGAACAAGCGCTTATCGCAACAACAATAATTATAGTTACCTTATATCACGAACGCATGTAATTGTTGGGAAAAATCGTTTTTTTATGAGGGTGGCTTTATGTGGGAACTAGCCTGTTGCCAATTATAAAAGACAACTGTTTAATTACAAATTTTATTCGACTAATAGGACCGGGGGTGTCTCTTGATTTTCTATAATTATAAGGAGTGAGATTTTAATAACGTACATTGAAAAAAGTCAAAAATCTTATGAAATACCTAAATCAGTACTGTTAGAATTATATAGGCCTTAACTATGACTGAATATTTGTCTTTTTAGGATAAAATACAATGTTTTTATACAAAAAGTTACGCGTATTTTACATTATACAAAAAGTTTGGACGCGCAAAAAGGCAATATCGCGGGACGACGTCGGTCGTACAATTTGTATTAGTTCAAATTACAATTTGACGTTCGTGATTACACCCTAAGAAAAGCCTTTAGGTAGAATGACTGGCATGTAGAAGTATGAAAAAATTACTGTGCACGTTAGCACGAGCGCTAATTGAAAAACTTTTTCATCGATTGTAGCCAAATAGTCGTAAATTACGCTTTTGTGAAGAGATTGATATCGCCTTTTGAAGTAATTTGAACTTTTAATGAGTCGGCTTGACGTATCTATAATTTGGAATAAGCTAATGATACTTTGACGACAATTTATATAGCTACAATTTGATTACATTGTGAAATTAATTTAAGTAAGGTGTTCCTTCTTCGAGTGTTTTTAGTTAGAAATGTAAAATTTAATGTGAGGTTGATGTTTATGCATAAAGTTATTCTTAAATATAGAAAAATTACATTAAAAATATAGTTACAGTTAAATTAGTTGTATTTCATTTTTATTATTTCAGTTTTAAATAAAGCAGGTCACGGCGGCAGTTAGGTGATGGTACTTGAAGTAAGTAACACTTGAATTTAATTTTTGACTCTTTCCAAAAGTGCAACACTTTCCCACCCCACAGTCGAGTGCCCTTCAGAACCGATGTAGTAATAAATGAACAACGTTGCGCCCTCGACGACACACGCCACAACATTGATCAATTATTACATTTACTGGAATATACATAATTCATAATTTTGAGAGCCCCGTGGCTAAGTGGTCTACCATGAAGCCAGTTGTATTGGGTTCGAATCCCGGTCAGGACAATTATAAATTATAATTTAATTTATAATTTATCCGGTCTCTGGAAGGGCTTTACAGTGGCCGTGCGAGTGTCTTAATACTTTACCTGTGGGAGAGCCATGCTGAAACATATGCTGACGCACAAATTGGGCTGGCTCGTCCGAAGTGTGTTTCGCAGAGTAAGTGAGTATGTCGGAGGCCCTTAAAAGTGCTGCTTAAATGCCGCTGGCGTAAAAAGACGACAACACAACCAATACGCGGACTGTGGCGCGGATGTTCATGGGCGGTGGTGTTCTCTTACCATATAGGAGACCCTGCTGCTCCGTTGTCCGCTATACTATAAAAAAATCTGACAATTATTAAACAAAAGTGTTTATCTATATAATATACGTGATCGTCTTTTAAGAAAAGTGCTGCAACGGATGAACTTGCAATTGGCTTTAATAAAAGTTTATTTGAAGACGAAGTGTTTAAAGCTATTTTTTTAAAATAAAATACATTTAAAATGCACTACTAATAAGAACTACTTAAACTGAAGTGAATTATAGACCAGTTTTGACAATAATGAACACATACAAATTTAGTAGTATATAGCTTAACTGTCACTATTTTTTTTAAATTTTGCAACAATATATGGAGTAATAAAGAGACTAATGGCCTGATATAATTTGCCAAAATGAATATTTATATGATAACTTATAGTAATGTAAAAAACACGCTCGATACGACAAATTAATTTAACCTTCCAGCCGACAGAGTTCTATAAAATATTGAACAAAAGCAGCGACTGGAATACAATAAATCAATCCGGGTGGGTGGTTGACTTTTCACTCAAATGTGTGGTTAATTGTAACCGAAAATGACTGTTGATCGAGGAACACTTAATTTGAGTGCGAGGGTTGATAAAGTTGGGGACGTAATAGTTCACTCGCCTTCTGACTCTTTCATATTTATCCAGGAACTGGTAATTGCTAGACGATATTAGTGTAATAATTAGAATTGATTTTCTGATAATTTTTTTATTAAGATTGCATCATTTATTTACAAGTGACACTAAAGATAAAAATCCTCACAGACATTGATTCATAAACTGTTGCTTGTAACCGTCACGTTTATGGACACTAAGAAATTACAAACAGTGAGCTAGGCACCACAGGCGCTATGAAGCATACACAGACTCAAATGAATACTTTTGGTATACCAGTTTAAAATTATTTACAACAAATGTATGGGATTTTAAATACTTTTCTTAAACTTTTCTTTTCTTAAACTCTTTTACTTACTTTTCAAAAACCAATTTAGAAATGCCCAATGGCCTAGTCTCTGAAGTTAATATAATATAAAAAAAATACAATAAAGTTATTATAGCGGACAACAATGCTGACGGTGTGATGTCACAGGCGCCCATGGAAAAACGCTCGCTCTTTTTACAACACTCATGCTGTCAGTTAAACTTGGTGAGATTGATAAAAATAATATATATTTCCTTTTTAATTATTATATTTGTTATTATATATATTATAATATTAGTGTCTGGAACTTCCTTTTAAGCATACAGTTACTTGTCTTAGGAAGCTCTGCAGTCTGCTCTGAATTATTTAATATAGCTAGATAGTAGGTACAAGATTATAACTAATTTATACTTAAATAATAAAATAAAATAAAATTAAATTAAGAATAATTACACTATAGTGGGCACTTGTTCCAAATCTATTCTAGGCATAACACAAAATGAAAACATTACAGAATAAAAAATAAACTTGTAGTATTATATTTATTTCACGTTGAAAACGTACTGGAGATCACGGACCGGCAAACGCAGCGTGGGACGTCCACCCACAAGGTGGAAAGACGACCTTGTAAAGGTCGCCGGAAGAAGCTGGATGCCAGTCGCCTCCCATAGGTATTCATGGAAGTCCAAGGGAGAGGCCTATGTCCAGCAGTGGACGTCTTACGGCTGAAATGATGATGAAAAAGTACTGGATTTTAACTTACGAGCAAATTTGTATATATAAAAAAAAGAAACAATAACTCGAGCTCTTTATGCTGTTAAGGAATGATCTATTTACACGAGAATATAAGTGAAGTAGACGCTGGAATATAACCCCTTATCCCATTAGCAAACTAATATCAAGGTGTATAGAAAAGGCCCCTTCCCCCATCGCCACTACAACGTAATTGCACTTTGATTGTCCATTTATATCATTTGACTCTGTTCAAAATTAATTGTTAAGCACTTAAATTTTCTTACGGTACTTAATATTGAAAATGATTATAAAAATTGTTTAATAGTGTAATATAAAAATAGGTGATATTTCAGGTGGGTCTTCTATTTGGTAAGAGAACACCGCGCTACAGTTACGCTTTGATTGTGTTGCCGGATTTTTACGGCCGTTTAAGCGACATAGTTTCATGGGCCTCCGATTGCCACTCACTCAGCGAAACAGTTCCTGGTCAGAAAGTTCTGAAATCCTTAAACGTAGCCAGCCAACTAAAACCTTTTCTGTATTTATAACTTTTATCATTTTGAAAAAGTAAATAGCCCCAACAACTAAGTCTCTAACAAGAACCAATTTGTTAACTAGGGTAGTTAAAATCAGAGCACATATTAAAGTTTTATACATAAATATGTACATGCAATATAAAGTTTTCAATTGTTTAATTACTTGGAAAGGGAACAATAGTACCTATATATAGCCCACTTAACATTTCAAACCAAATACCTAACTGTAATATATTTTGTATTCTAAAGCAGACAACGGAGAAGGTGGGTCTCCCCAATGGTAAAAGAACACCGCCAACCATGAACAACCGCGCTACAGTCCGCGCATTGGTTGTATAGCCAGCTTTTTACACCGCTTAAGCGGCATTATTAAGGGCCTCCGATATGCTCACTCCGCGAAATACTGTTGGTACAAGTATCGTTTCACACTGAGTATTCTGTGAAGCATTGTATCACTTCGGACGAGCCGACCTAATTAGTGCGGTAGCATATGCTTCAGCATGGATATCTCACGGGTGAGTGTATAGCGGGTGAAAAACAAAATATACAAATCCAGTACGTTTTTAACGTGCAATAATACGTATGCGGTGCGACAGTATTAATTCGCTCACCTGGCCACTGTCAAGCCGACAAGAGACCGAATAAATTATAAATTAAATTATACTTATCGGGACCGGGATTCGAACACGATACCTCTCGCTGGTACACTTTTAAAACCATTAAGCTACGAGGCTCTTAAAATTTTTGAATGCTTAGTATGTCATTTTGAATGCTCAACAGTGCATGACAATATCCATGTCATTATTTTTATAATTACTGGTACAAGCGTATATAATGTTGATTCCGATAGTGCACTGTCGGACAATAACAATTACGGCAAAGTACTAATAATGATCGATTTCGATGAATAGTCACGATTATTTGTTATTGCCATACTGATCTTGTAAAATTGATAACAAGATAAAATATGTTTCTACTATACAATAGTCGCTAGAGCCTTATTTAAATCAGTTTCTACTATTTCAGATGATTTTATTGATGATTCAGGATGAAGATATTTGTGGTGTTTAGTGTTTTTTAAAATCATATAATTATAAAATAATTATCTTTGTTTCTGGTCGGTTTCTCTTGTCAGAGGATCGTGGTCAGGATGATTCGGATTTTTATGGTATAGCGGAAAACGGAGCAGGCGGGTCTTCTATATGGTAAGAGAGCACCACCGCCCATGGACAACAACGAACAGTCCGCGCATTAGTTGTGTTGTGTTTGTATGTACTTAAGCGGCATTTAAGGGCCTCCGATATCCTCATTCACCTAGCGAAACACAGTTGATACCTTTTCAAGCACAAATACCATTTCCGGATGAGTATTCTGTGAGCCCGTGGTATTACTTCGGACGAGCCGGCCCAAGAAGTACATCTGTATATGGTTTCATTCATCATTTCAATATGGGCATACCCACGGGATGGAACGGAACGGATGATCTGCCTGCTGCATAAAAATGCTGATTCTCTTGGGAAATAACAGCAGTGGTTTCCTGTTGCCTTCTGCCCCTGATATTTAAGGAGTTGTTTAGACATTAAGCTCATTGTAGCCTCATCAAGCAGCTGACCGACCGGTGGAATAGTTTTACCGCCATTGATCCGCCGCCAGAGCCTCGTCCGTTATCTAGCAGAGAGCACTGCGGTACTTGGTGTGCTCCGCCATCAGCAATTTATGATGAAAAACCGACGGCGAGCAGGTAAGAGTGACTATTGGGTTCGATACGATGTAATCTTCGCTCTGGACTTAAATAAATTGATTACCGTTTAAAAGAATCTGTAAGCTTTTTTTTTTATTTTTTCATTTTTTTCATTCCAATGAAAAATAAAAAGTTAAGTACGACAACGCACCCGTCCACAGGAGCCGCGTTGCGTTGGCTGCCCTGGATAAGGTGGGATTCGATATTTCGTATCACCGTACAGTCAATATCTGGCCCGAGTGATTATTACCTATTTCCAGAAATGAAAAAAGAGCTGCAGGGTAAGAAATTTCCACCGATAATGAAGTCAAGGAGAAAATTTCGGCGTATTTTGAAGACAGAAAGAAAACATTTGTTAATTGATCTAAAAAATGTATCCGTCTTGCAGGTGAATATGTTGAAAAAGAAAAATAATTTGGTTTTTTATTTCCATCCCGAATCCCCCATTCCGCGAACATAAAAACGCTCCCCAGTAGAAGATATCTACCTAATGCATTTAAAAAAATATAATCAAGTAATTTCAAAAGCTTGATATATTAATTAGAATACAGTTTATTTGAAGAGAAATTGATAATTCTATCTGAATACTCTGTAAGTAACCGTCATCAGCTTTTCTTGAAGTCTTAATTCCGATATAAAAAGTTGGCCTAGTCTTGATACAGTAGTAATGAAATGATATCTTTTTTATAATGTATTATTTTTATACGTTATTTTCACACTCTTTACTAGAAATATTTGATAGCTGCGTAAAAAAGACATTCTCACCTAGGTGTTTTCACTCAGGCACGGATTAACTCCCAACACGAAGCTCCATTGTGAGATGCGCCCGCGCACGTCATTTCAATCATTAAGAATTCGGCGGTCGACACAAAGCAGTGATTGATGCGGACGTTTACTGGCGCAGTGGCAGAGTAAAAAACGAATGCTTAATTAACTCGTTTGGCACCGCCGCTCATTAGAATTATTAATCAAAGCGAGGCGGGGCGATAGCGAGTATGATGTATCGAACTTTGATTACATTAATCGCTCTTCGGTAATTAAAAGCACGCCGTGGTGTCTGAGGAACAAAAGCTCAGGACTGAACTAATGACACTCCATGAAATATCGTTTCGCTGATCTAGGCAGGTGAAACAATCAAGATAATTAAATTCTATTCGAAAAAATACACCTGCGGTTCTCTCTTATATGCGTGCAGAATTTACGTTAAGTTCAGTTCCACTTCAAAAACTAGATAAGTAACTCAGAATACTCCATCTAGGCCATATTTTAAAATTCTCTATAATACCTAAACATTCAATATTTTAGTGTGTTTGTAGTTTTTTTACCTACATACTTATATAAAAACCCGCATTAATATGTTTTACAATTTCGAAGATATGACACAATTCGAAGATAAATGAGTAATATTAGTGTAAATGAAAACAGTTTATTCTGTAAAACTAGTGGGAATGGATCCGTCAAACATTATCAATCATTCAGCGCGGGAATTGCTTTAATTTGATAAAACGCAATTAGCTACCAAAAATAAATCTAATCTTCAGGCGGCTCAAGTTTTTTGGCAGCTTCATTTTTTGGAATGAGTTACATTCTGACGATTAATATTGACTTCGTATTATTAACATTCAAACTTTAACTTGTGATTCATACCATGGTAAAATTAAGTTCCTAAAGGTATTCTAGATTTCTAAAAAATACAAGGCTTAGGTCACGAAGACCATTAAAATGCTCTCTGAGATACTTCTGCCAATGACTTGTTAATAAATTCAATTAAAATCCAATGGCTATAATTTCAATGAGTATTTTTTGCGAAGCCCTAAATCGACTGCAATTATTGGTGCTAAACATGTCGATAATGAAGAGCTTTTGTTATTGCCATCGTTTCCTAGCGAGTCATTCCAGAAGCAGTATCAAGTGAGCTCAGCGGGGTCCAAGGCCTAATTCGCTGTGCTACCAACAGGTGGCAGCAGCGCCTCTTCAATTCTGACAGACGCCATTGCCTTTACTTGAAGAGCCGCGAATAAAATTAATGATGTTCGCGCCGTAATGACGTCTCACAACGCCGCTCCATTGTGTCCGTAATACAACAATTATTGAGATCATTTATTAAGTTTATTGATCTTTTAAGTTAATCTTTTATTTCGTAATTTAGCTCGGCGCGAACTCATGAAAAAATATCTCTCATATGAGGCATTTTTTGGACTATTTTTGTCATTATACGGCGAGATGTGGGTCTTTGAATGTGAAGGCAATTACTGCTCTGCATGTGGTTTGATTATACACGAAGGCGGTTCCATCTAGCGGTGCGGCTGCGCGATAAAAACATTACTCAATTCTTTGGCGATGCTTTTTAGGCTTCCTTTGCTAAATTGATGCGGGCGAATATTAAGAGAAAAGCTTTTTTAATTGAAAGAACGCTTTCGTTTCAGAAAAAAGCGTTAGAACTTTTTATTTCATTTGATAATTTAACATAACATTATTTTGAAGGACTTTGTACGAGTATGGATTATATAAATATAATATTATATGAATTGCTATGGTGATATGCTACTGAAGTTTGAAAACGAATTAGAGAATTTTGTAATCCTATTCATGTTTACAGCTACCTGATACTTAATTCTGGTATTTATTCATAATCATTGTTATAGTTTCTCATAACCTGTCTGATCTCTCCAAAAGTTTATTAATATGGTCCCTCTGCAACTGTGATTCAGTAACTCAACTTATCACTAGGCATATTAATTTTGCAAAAAATGTCTGATGCATTTTGATGGCTGTAAAACATCATGTTGCCTGGATGAGATCTTGTGGCGCGATCCATCATTTATGAGGCTTGATTTTCCAATCTCTGTATAAGTTTTTATTGGTGTACAATATGTATCTAACAAAGTTGTTTAGTAAATCAGTCGATTCTCAATATTCAGAAGTAGGAATATGTTATTGTTTAGCAGAAGGCACTTCAGAACACGTTCAACAGCAATTTTTGTAATGATACTTATAATTTTCTCAACAAGGATTGAGTTTATATTATTATACTTAGAAGTGATTAAAGCGATATCTAGATCTCTATAAAACCATCTTCCACGTCCAGATGTGATTAAACGCAATCGTGGCTGAATTATTGTAATAACCGAAAATAATCAATGGACTAAAGGTGTGGACACATTGGGCTGACTGTTGGCAACAATCTACATAGGACATAATCCGACAAAATGATGGAAGGTGTGGTCAAGTAAAATGCGTGGTAGTCCAGTAAAACACTAGCTTCTTTTTAGAGTTGTAAAGTAAAATGATCTTTCTAGAAACATGTGAACTCAATTAAGCTTCAAAACGAATACAACAAAAAATTATAATTTAATTTATATGGTCTTTGGAAGGGCTTGACAGTAGCCGGGCGAATGTCTTAACACTATCGCACCCGTGGGAGAGCCATGCTGAAGCATATGCTGATGCACTAATTGGGCCGG
>DWCF01003813.1:0-18457 GCA_018230265.1 Delias oraia
AGTTTGCCGGAGTCGGTAACTATTAATATTATATCATACTAAGATATAGGCAATAGCGCACATCGGAGCTGGTGGCGAGGTATTCTGATGGTAAAAGATCACCGGCACACCGAGAACAGTCAGTGCTTTTGATTATCAGCCTTTATACGACAATTGAAATGAGATCGAAACTGTGATATATACACTCACTTAGCAAATCACATTACAAGAACTATTTCCCACGTGCATTCTTTGAGCCCGTGCTAACAGACCAGCTGGCCCAATAAGTACGTCACACTTTCTCTCTCGAAAGCAATGTTAACTCTCTATATAATAATCTATATTTTTATTTTATTTCACGCATTGATTTACGCTGCAATCCTCCATGGCAAAGATATAAATAATTTACTTTAAATTATTAATACCGATTAAACACTTGTGCGTAGACAAATGAGGTCGTATATTATAATAGTCGAAGGGCGGGTGCCTGTGACGTACCCTTACGTGGCTCGGAAATAAATCAAAAGAAAGTGCTAAGGTAATGATTTATTACAACTCTTTTTGCCCTCAATCTGATTTCTTTATACTCAATCCAATTGCATGATTATAAAAGACCGGAAATAGATATAACGTTATCTTAATCATTGTAATTGTTTAGCGTGTATGCACTACCTGCTTCCTTGTGTAATTTTTTTAAACCCGGACAATGAAACGTTTCAAAGCACTAATTTGAAAGTGAATAAAGACTGTTTGAGACTGAGAATGAGACTGTTTTAGTTAAAGTTATCATGTAGCGTTGAGCTATAACACTTATTTTTTTTTAATTGGCGTGTGTGCTTTGGACTGTCGGTTAAAGTAAATTTAAATCATTTCAAATAAACCTATCAAATACAGAGCTCCGACTTCACATTTTTTCCAATAAAGGTGAAGATACTTTTAACATTGGCTTATGCCTGTCAAAATCAGTAAATTTTCACTTGTAATTAAATACTGAATGATAATCTATTTATTAATTCCTACATTCTTTCAGTTTTACTGTATCAGAGAGTTTATTTTCCGTAATCGGAACTTGTTTCTATAAATAAGGTGGAATTAAAACCTCAATTACAAATAAATAAAAGCTATGGAAACAATATTTCATTTCTAATATTGCTTTTGACATAAGGGTTCCCAATGGAATAGTTTTATAAGAGAGCGTAATAAAGATTTGGAACAAATCCAAAAAGAATTTTAATAAAATTGTTGAAATTCTGGTTGGCTCGGTAACGGATGTGAAATCTTCAAAATCTTCACTTTTAAGTTGATCCAACGTGTAGTACGGTTTACAAGAATTTTAAATTAATTGTACATATTTAAACGACCTAATGCGTCCTACATTTCATGTAGATATTAAGATTTATCAAATGAGTAAAGCTGCAGACGCCTCTAATAATATTAAACCAATCTTGTGCACTTTAGTCGGCAGACATCAAGATGGGAAATTTCGCACCGTTTTGCATCCGATGCAAAACTAAGTTATGGTAATCTGACTATAAGTTACAAGCTTAAGCTACTGCGCTTTTCAATTTTATTGGGAAGCCATACTTTGGCCGTTAGCTGAAGGGAATTTATCATCCCTTTTAAATTAACGTTTCCGCTTAACTTCGGAAGATAGCCTCGAGGTAATGTTATTAAATTTAATTTTTCACAAAGCAATTTACGTCTGTGAACGCGACGGAGGAAATAGGACTGAACACTTAATTCTCAGGTTCTGTAATAATCCACAGTGCGTTCACTCCAATATACTAGATGTCCATTTTAAGAAATTCGCTCAAAAGCTTTAACATGTTATGTGTCAGTTATTTACATTCGATAATTAAAATATATGCATCTATAATACATAAATTTTCTAATTTACAAAGCTATACTGTCGTATATATATAAAATATAGCACAATAACATTGATCTCGAAATAAAGAAAATAAATACAAATAAACGAAAAATCAGAAGAGACAAAAAAAGTACAGATCATTTCGCAAACAGAAAAAGCTGGAAGTTATTTTTTTTAAACAAAATTCTTTGAAATTACTTTTTAAAATTAATTTTATTAATTTTTGCACGCTCGAATGACAAATAACGTCCACATTAAATTTCTAACTTAAAATAAGTAAACTTTGATCTATGTAAATTTCGACTGCTAGTTGACGTACAATTATTAAATAGAGATATCCAACGCGCCATTGAACCATTAACTGGTATCAGATACATCTGATATTATTCTGAACCTGGACACCTAAGTTTCACAGTTGTATCGAAATAAGTAAATATTTTCCCGGGAAATAAACTTGTCATGAAACAAAATACGATACAAGTGCTCGCAATATATTTATCGATACCATGTATATAATACACAAAGCTAGAGGATTTGCGTGTGATGAATGTTTGTATTGTGTTTCCCAATTATATTCGATACCAAATAATGTAAAAACATATATACATTGACAAATACTAATGGGTTAAGAATTAATATTCATTTGTTCACAATAAACCCTCAATTCTCAATCTTTCTTATACACATATCAATCGAATACTTTCGCACGGCCATCTAGATCTTTGACAAATGATGAACATTGAAAACAAGATGGCGGCCAATATTAAAGCCGCGGTAAATTATTTATACAAAACAATTGAAATAAGATATGCTTTGATCACAGCGTGTTTATGATTTTGGTTATTGGTTTGTGTATGGTTGTTAAATAACATATAATCTATAAATTAGACATATTATGATTATATATAGATGATAACTGATAATCAATCCATTGCAAATATTTAATTCATAGATCCAGAGATTAGGGAGTTCAACTAACAATCCAAACAGTACTTAGCGTAATAATATTAGGATTACTAAATTCTGATTGTAGGAGGTAGACAAAAATGATATATATATTTGATTTGTTGAAAGAATTATTTGAATATAAATTTAAAAAAAACATGTTTCAAAAGGACAAAAGTGACTCCTGAAGTTTTCCCTTACCTTTAATACAACGTGTAAATGTATTAAAACTTGTATATCTTGAGACGTGCTTGCTGTGAATTAACGGTGAGCAAACCATACTAAAAACTAACTGAATAAATATATAAATAACAGTCATATTGAATAATTTATAATATTCATATTGAATCAACAGTTCAGATTAAATTGATTAACTTATCAATAGATTCAACCTATCCTGAATATAACAATGATCTGACAGATGCGTCAAACATACTTTTTTAAAAGTTTTATCGTCTATGGAAACTAGCTATTTACAGTCTACCTTTATTTCTTCGGAAACACTATGAAATATGTACTCTATAAAACATAGATAATTTTTATTATGTTATGATCACGTTTCACTGGATTATATGTAATAAAATGTTTTAATGATTTAGGTTGTAATGTTGGGCAATTGAGCTGGCGGGACTACTCTATGGCACGATACCTTCGTCGCTCATGGACAACCGTGCCACAATTCGTGCCTTGTGTTGCGCCCTTTTTTAATATCATGTGAGTATTATTACTTCACAGGCCATCTAATTCCAATTCCAAAGACAAAAAATATATTTTCGATGTCACGACGAAGCAAAATAAAATACATTTTTTGAATCGAACACCATACTAATATTAAATACCTAACGCAAAGATCCATACTATAAGATATCACAAGGAAATATATTTTTAAAATGTTTCAGAGAGATGGATGTGTTTGGTCTAATCAAAAATGTATATCGTCAATATTTCATAAAGGGGTGACACAATTTCATAGATGGCAGATGCGATTTGCGTTTACTATTCGAATAATCTCGGGTAGAACAATTTGGTTAAAGCAACTCCTCTGACATCGCATTTATTACTTTTTATTTATTACTTGCCAGTTGGCAATGATATGTAGAAGAACACGGACCGAGATAGTCGTAAATAGTAAATGGTTAAAGGCGAGCCTATATCATGACTATTTGGTTTTGTATTCCTTAGAATATGACTTTATATAAAACCTACACGTATGATTTTTTTTAAATGACTAATTGACTGTTTGGCCATAGGGCCTTTACAGCTTAATGTGAGCTGGACCGTGAATTTAAGTTTTTGCCGCAACTAGCACAAGGACGTAGTGTTGCCCAAATGCAAGACCAAGACCGCCTAATGTTAGCAAGACCAAGACTGACCTTGTAAAACTTGATCAAGAACAAGACGAAGCTTGCAAGACTCTTGCGTCTTGCAACTATTTTTTTTGGCAGTAATTTTTGGAATTTCTTATTAAATTTTTAGACATATTTTATAAATCTGGTTGGTCTTTACAATGGCTATGCTAGTTTAACCTCAAAATGTTCCTATTTTGATAGGTTTTTCTAAGATTTAAAGTAAACTTTAATAAATATCAATGGTAATTTCAAGACTTGCAAGACTCTTGCTGTAGGACCAAGACCAAGACATGGAGCGCAATACCAAGACCAAGACCAATACCAGGTGTATTGGCGCAAGACCAAGATATTAATCGAAACATCTGCTTCAACAACATATTTCATAAATACGTATAAGACATACTATATTTTGTCACCGTAAGTTAAGAGTCAGTGTTTTACCAACTTTTCCCAACACCGTAGGATATTTTTGCAGAAGATTCACGTGAAATATAAGGGTATGCCGTAAATAACTATGGAATATAGGAATAGGATATATAGGAATAGGAAGGATATATATATATATATATATATGAATATATAGGAAAAAGCTATATAGAAATTAGCTAAGTTATATTTAAAAGCGATAAACTTAATCAACCAACATTAGGCCGTAATATATAATATAAGTAATGGCATTTACTTGAATTAATATAAATAATAGAATAATTTAAACAGACTATAAAAAAGGTATATCATACAAAAAATACTCTATAAAACTGCTTATACCAGTATAATCCCATTACATATAAAATATATTAGTTAGTTCAATATTGAAAGCATTAGAAGTAAACCAAGGCAGTGACCAAAATAATGACAGCATTAAATCGTCCAAAATCGATCCCTAAACGACCATATTGTGTTCTGTAAGTTATTTCTAGATACATCTTCAGCTTACATGATCATGTAAATCATATGTGATTTATAATTTTGAATTAATTCCTCCCAAAGGATTGCTTGCGAATCGCATTCATGAATATTTAAAGAGATTTATTATTATACAGACTTATCAACAAGTGAATTATAATTAACAATGTAAGATAATTAGGAAAGCTTAAGGGAATTGCTTTAAACGAAATTAATTGCTGTTTGCATAAAACTTGGCATATAAATACAATTTTGAATATATTAATTCACATGATTATTAATACAACCAACTTTTAAATTAAAATTTTCTCCGATCAATTCAATAGTTTATTGTTGCTGAAATGTTTTAGATAGCTTTGAAATAAAGTTGCTTAAGAGTCTCCTATGAATATATTCAAATTGTATTCAAAAAAGTTTACAAATGCAAGCTTTATTAAAAAGTTTGTGATTTTAAATGCATCTATACTTCTAGTTTTATTTAAAATACAGTAGATATATATCCATAGTTTCGAAGATTTTTTACATGATTATTACAAACCTCGTGAACGAGCCGTCTTGGTAGCTACCATCATACGAAACAGATTCGATCCTTGGTATGAATAGAATTTGTAATTAAATTGCCATGATTAAGCATATACTGAAGTAATATTTGTGCCAGCACATCACGGGCTCACAGAATACCAGCGTAAAATAGTAATTGCATAGTATACAGTACATAAATGGTATTTTGAAAAAAAACCGGCAACACAACCAAGGCGCAAATTACTGCCCAGCTGTCCACGAATTTCTGTAATATCTTACCATCGAGGGTCACCTACACTATCCAATATATAGTACAATAAACCTCTCGAATTTTTTTTTTGTTTAATTAAGCAAGCATCTGAATTCTTCCAGCCATCAGGCCGCATGCGTGAAACACTTAGCCGTATCACAGTTTTCAGTGTTGAGGAAGATATCAAAGGGATAGCACGTTCACTCAAATATTGCACAAGACAACGCGATCGTGAAATTGACAATAATTATGGAAACTGTAGAGGGGTTTCTGCGACGCTTTAAAGTGCGCGAGTGAACTTTTATCATGTGATTTATGACAGTTTTTAATGGAAGTGCTTTTTATCATAGTAATAAAGATTTTAAATGATTAAAATGTAAGTTTTTTGTAAAGTGAACGGTGATAGTAAAGTGAAATTTAAAAGGTTTGCGGTAACTTAAAGATAAATGATAATCATTGTGGTTTTAGAGTCGTTTACCATACAAAAAATAGTTTTTAATAGCAAGTATCAGTGACAGATTAATATTTGAAACCCAAAATAAGCTGTAATTGTTTCGAATGTAAAAATAAACATTTGGGTTCTCTTTGTAGTATGGAACCGCCTCTACCTATAAACAACTCTTATATGTATAATTGATAGATAATTTAATTTAAAATTTTAGCTGCAATAATTAAATAGTCCTTAATTTTATCCATGTTGGTATAATAAGGTTAAATCATGACTAAAACATAGTGAATTCTTATCTCGATTCTGAAGATCTGATTATATTTAATTTATAACAATAAAAGTATATTATAGTGACAATATATAATTTATTATATGTCGCGACACTCATATTATTTGATAGTTTGACCTACATCATGCGAATGACATTGTGAAATAGATAATCATGACAATACGATTTATAAGAGACGTTGCCGATATCAATATTTAATTAATACATCACATTAGCTATCTTGTTTCTGCCATAATTAACATAAATAAAGTATTCCTGCCTGTTATCATAAAAAAATAATAAATGTACACTCATGTTTTATTTATTTGAAACTAAAGTAAATTAAAACAATTTCTATATCATAATGATTTAATAGGTTATTGAATTCAATGATAATTTTCTATAGAAGATCTTTTTTCTTACAGAAAATTCTTGTTTCCTTGGGAATCCTATATTTTTTCGCGACACGCATATCAACATACTTATGAAGTAGCTAATATTTCCAAAGAAATTCATCCGCGATCATAAAATACAGTGTGATCGTTTCGAAAACTATAAAAATAAAACGTTATATCATAATAAAAATTAAGTATTATTCATCTACTTCATCATAGAATCAACATCTAACATATTGTATCTTTATGTATAATGACAAGGATACTTTTTAATTAATTAGGGTTTATCTTACTTTAAATCATAAATTTTAATTATACGCATATTTATGTAACATAACATAACATTGATTGTTCTGTATGGCAGTTGATTTTATCAGACTCTGCCGTGCGAAACAATTGAATAAATAATTAATTTTAATAGCTTTTTAATAATATTTATTATATCACACGAATTATTTTATAATAACAATGTGGATTTTATAGTAAATCGTGAGTAAGAGGCAAAATTTATAGAGTATATGACTTTATTTTAACGATTTTTAATTTTAATCAATTATTTAAGCCAATTAATTTTTCAATTTAATCAGTTATTAATAAAATATCTTGGACTTAAAGAGTATTATTATGGCCAATTTATATAGTTTGAGAGCCTCGTAGCTTATTAGTTTTAAAAAGTGTATCATGAATAACGTATAAATATAATTTAATTTATAATTTATTCGGTCTCTGAAAGGGCTTTACAGTAGCCGTGCGAGTGTCTTAATAGTGTCGTACGAGAGCCATGCTGACGCACCAATTCGGACAGCTCGTCCGAACTGATACAACGTTCACAGAATATATAGCGTGAAACGATACTTGTACTGTGTTTCGCAGAGTGAGTGAGGATATCGGGAGCGGTGTAAAAAGCCGATAACACAACCAATGCGCGGAATGTGGCGCGGTTATTCATGGGCGGTGGTGTTCTCTTACCATATAGGATACCCATCGGCTCCGTTGCCCGCTATAGATTAAAAAAAACTAAAGTATTTCACCAATAAGATATTTTCTTCATTATACTTTATATGCTTTACACATGTAAAACTATACAACAATGGAGCATTTCATTAACAACCATATATTTCCATTTTTATTTTTTTATATTTTAAAATATGAGGAGAAGGATAGCAAAGCGACCAAAAATGAATAATTGAGCCATAAATAGCATTAAAAACAAATTTGTTAAAAGTTTATAAAGTACCAAGTTATTTTACATCTACAGGGTACTATATAATTTAAAAGTGGTCGGAGCAAACAGCCGTATAAAAGGGATTACTTATAAAACCAGATTTATGTACATTTCTTTGGCACACTACACCAGCCAAAATGAGTTAGATGTAGATTTAATGGAACACGAGTTGAATGTAAACTGCGTAGAGCCCTTTTGTAACATAATGTTTTTTGTTTTAAGAAAATAATACGGGTAAAAGTTATCTCCAAGTTCCAGAAACGCGTGAAGTAATATTATTTATTGATTATGGCTTTCGAACAATTCCCACTTAGATGAAAAGAAAACAAGATATTCGATTAGGAGTGTTAGAGTCGATAAAGATCTTCTTATTAAAATCTAGTCGCGGCAGACGTCGTTCTGCCCGGAACGTAACCTGCCGAGTTCAATTATGAACCCTCAGCAATCAATGAGATCACTAAAATCGAGTCAAAGTCTAACTAGGACTAGCTGATTTATCTTTCCCACTTATTATTATTTCTATATTGTTACCTATAGTAATAGGTACACATATACTATAAATTGATACTTAATACTAGTTAAAACCTACATATCTATGCAACTTTTTATGTTTTTCTTATTATAATAATATTTACTACATTACTAGTATCCTCGTTTTTATTCTACAAAGGGCAACTAAGCAGGTGCGTCTCCTATATGGTAAGAGAACACCGCCAACCTTAAACAATTACGCCACACTCCTCCCATCGGTTGTGTGTGTCGCTTAAACGACAATTTTAAGGATCTCCGATATCCACACTCACACTGTGAAACACAGTACAAGTACCGTTTCACGCTGAGTATTCTGTGAGCCCGTTGTTGGTGCGTCTGTATATGCTTCAGCATTGCTCTCCCACGTTACTTTCAAAAATATTTTCAACTAATTAAAATGACTACTACATATTTTTACTATCAAGACCATGATAGTTCATTCTTTCATCTTTGATGTGTTTAAAAACATTATTGAATGCATAGATTTTTCAACGAATATAAGCTAAACTTCGTTGAGTATGCATCCCATTAGACCTGATCTCCAATTACTAGGAGGGTTCGCGGCCATTGCTTACCTAACTCACCGTAACATTGAAATATAAAACTATTCATATCATTTAATTGTATAATTATGGGATTTATTTTACATTTTTGGTAAGTCTAAATTATAATTGAGTATGTTAGTTGTAAACTAATAATGCTAGCTCAAAACGGAGAGCTTCTTTATAGTGTTTTAAAATAAGTAAAAATTAAATAAAATAAGAATTATCGGTGAAGATATGAAGTATCTGTTTTAAGAGCCAAGATAATCTAGATTGCACATTCAGGCAGTGCCACGCAGTGGCCTTGGACTATTTACATCAAAAAACCTAATCATGTACCAGAAGGGTTTTAATCTACTGAATATATTAATATATACGGATGAAATTGTATGCAGCTCGATTTAATAATATTAAAATATAATAAAAACTGATAATATTATCTTACTTTATTCGCAATTATGCTTTTTAAAGTTTTTAAATATTGATTGAAAATTGTTTTATAATATTTTTTTAAGCGTCTAATTTTTTAAATTTAAAATTATCTACAACTTATTATTGTTTAGGTGTTAGGTAAGAATATGGCGAGTCCGCGATAGTATTTTTGAGAATTTAATATGTTAATTAATTTAAATAAAATTATTATTTTTTTAATCGTAAACCGGACAAAGGAGCAGTTGGGTCTCCTATATAGTAAGAGAACACCGCTATCCATGGACAACCACACCACAGTCCGTGCATTGGTTTGTTGCTGGCTTTTTAAAAATCTTATCTCTGCTAGATAGCGGAGTTAAGATTAACGCACTCAGCCAAATACAGTAGAAGCACTGTTTCATGCTGAATATTCTGTGACCCCGTGGCATCACTTCCAACGATCCGACACAATTAATGTTTAAGGCTTCCACGCTTTATATGTCTCAATCAAATATCATTTAATTTAACTCATTGGATTTGGAAATATTTTAAATGTAAATCATTTATTTTTTATATCAATCAAATCATATTATCAAAAATTATAAATTGAAAAATATTTGTATTTTTGTAATTTATAATATTCTTTTTAATATTAAAAAGTAATATTTTCATTTTGTTTACAATATTTTACCAATTTGAACATCTTTCATATTCAAATTGGTTATATGACATATTAAAATGTCAGGCTGTGAGAGCCATTGTAATTGAGATAATTTAATCATATTACGAGTATTTACTTAAAAAAACTACAGAGAATGAAAGGGAATTAAAGTGAATGGTAAAAAGATATAAAATTATATATGTTAACCTTTATATATTTGAAATTAAACTCATAATTAAAATAGAAAGTTAAATCGAATAGAAACTTCTGTATACGACTATAAGGCAATCACATAGTGAACTTTACAATCAATCTTTCATCCTTCAAGTTCAAAAGTTCATACGTCATTCAATCCTCGTCACTACGAAAAAGGTTAACATTTCTTCGTCCCTAAAATAGAATTTAAAAGATAAACATTAAACGTATCCGTTTTATACTAAAAATATAATTATTTAAATTTATATAGTAAAGTATTATACATCTTAATTAAAGTAAGGTAAATAAAGTAAAAAAAATATATAGTATAACGGAGCAGATGGGTCTCCTAAATAGTAAGAGAACACCGACACCCTTGGACAACCGCGCCACTGTCCGCACTTTGGTTATGTTGCCGGCTTTTTACGATGCTTAAGCTTATAATTTCAAGGTCTTCCAATAACCTCATTCAACCAAACACAGTACCAACAAGTACTGTTTCACACTTAGTATTTTGTGATTAGTGATCATATATACTATATATTATAAAGTTTTTACTTTGTAATAAACTAAACCTTGGTTTTTACGATACCACGGACGCCACATGGTGGAATAGTTCAGATTAATCTAATAACGTCAGCCCACGACGATCTCATATAGCCTCCCTTAAGGTAAATGGTTGAGTATAGTACTCAACTGTTGTTAGTTCGGAGCGTCTTGGCTATGTACACATCAAATTTTACGACGCACATTAATTATATTCCTGTAGTTTATTTCTGCTTATGAAAATAAATAGCTGGATATATTTCTAGGCCGATAACATCAATCATTATGGTATTCTGTGAGATCTTGGTATCATTGCGGAGAAATCAATCCAATTTATAAATCCACATGTGCTTTAACTTGGTTCTCGCACGGGGTAGAAGTGTTAAGATCCTCGCCAGGCCATTGTTACGCTTCTAGAATGATCAACTACAATTCTTATGTTAACATATTTTTAAAGCGAAAAACATAGAAAACAATGTCAAAAATAATTTAATATATTATTGAAAATAAATAATAAATTATTTAAGATACAGCAGGTTAATTAATTAAAAAATTATTATTAAATGTATTTATGTCAATAATAGTTTTATTTATAGATGCGAAACACATGATATCTCAATCATAGTTAAGAAGTAAGTGAGTCGACTAACAAGTAAAATTAAAAGATACACGACAGACCATTCGTCTAAAATGTCTTTAACTTTTTATCAGCAATTTTTCAAAGATAAAAGTGAAAAGAGATTGCCATTTAAATTATGCACAGCGCGTGCTAAAGATAAGGCCCTTTCTATATTAATTTTCGCTAAGCTATCTTAAAAATATAAATACGATTGAAATTGCCAGTCGAAAGTACCTAGACGGTTATAATTTGTTATCGAAAATTTGACGATCATTTGTTACGAATTGATATTTTTCATGAGTCCTTCACTAAGAAATGCCATTAATATCTCGGGTCTGCAAGTTATGGAGTCCATTCATCATTTTATCGAGTCGCCCATGTCATACGTTAAGTAGACTACTAACTCTCATAAGTTATAATTCCCGACAGAGCTGGTTCAGTTCAGTTCAAGGGTCCGAGGGCAAGAAGTTCTAATAATTCATTTTGTATTAAAACGTGCTTGAATTTTATTTATATGACGGAGCCATGGATTAAAATCTACACAATATTAATATTTTTAAATATATCTCTGACAATTTACATGCCTTCCTGCCCAGTTTTATTAATGACGCAGCGCATTTTATTTAAATTTAGAAAGGAACAGGAATATGTGGTTTTTGTTTTTTTTTTTTGTTTGAACTGTATTTTTTTAAATGTATACTACAAGGCCTTTAGCTATATCCTTTTACAAATAACTAGGTACAACTTAAATTTTTTCGACTGAATTTAGAATTTTAATAAACTGTGATATTGTTATAAAATTTACCATAACTATAAATACATAAATGTACATTTATGTCAGATAGATTAAATTTAAGTTTAGTTTTTTCCCCATTTAATTTGATTTAAGTGGCAGCATTGTTTGAATGTCAATTGTCATTAAGTAGAAATTATAAAAAGTATCAGATGTTTCGACGTTGTTTTTTTTGAGGTTAGCTATCGGAAAGTGTGTTATATAATATAAAATTCAAATGAAATAAGTTTAATTATCAATGAACACGGTGTTTATTCTGGAAAAGGCGATTAAGCAATGTATATGTGATATAGTTACTTAATAGGAAGACATCTTTAGGTTTAATTAATGTTAGTCTTACAAACCAGAATAAAAACGTGATACTGACATACAAAACCACTTACATTTCTCGACAGAGAATTTTCATATCTATACAACAACGGATATTTTTCAAGTAAACCGTGTCATTTTTCCTGTTTTTCCTCACTTTTTCATTCGTTCTTTAGACGCTTCAGAAAGTTTCTATTGTAAGTCCTAATGTTTCGGCATTCAATGTTTACGTACTTCGTAATTAGGTATGAAAGGAACGGCAGATAAAAGAAACTTAAAGAAATTGCTTATCTTTTGCGTTTCCAAATTTAAAATTTACACTGAAATCATATCTTGTACATGAAATTTTAATAAATATATAAAAAAACATTAAAAAATACTACACTATAAACTTAGTGAAATTGAATCGAAATCCTTAAATGTTATGTGTAGTGTATTTTGTAGTCTTTATTACATTCGTTTGAATATTAAAGTGATGCGATTAACACTTAAACCGTAGTAAAGATTATGTAAATTTAATTATGAAAGTGTAGCGTATTTGAAATATGACTTGGTAAAATGAAAAGTACTAAAGTGAAGTGAAATAGTGATGGTGAGTGACGCAGTATGACCACATGGATGGCGCTGTTCGGGCTTGTATGGCTGCTGCGTATTCGCGGCTCCCTATGCGGGTGTTCCGCATGCAAACGGGCCCGCCTCGACTTACCTGAAGAAAGCCCACGCGCCAGCCCTGAAGACTGTGCACCGTTTGACGTCATCACGCTGCAACACTGCACCCGTGACGTCACTGTACAAACGGATTTTGACGATGAGGAAGTCGAGGATCTCGATAAAATCGAGCTACAAATCACCGAGGAATGTGAGTGATTTTCAAATATAACCTTGTACTTGACCTTGTAAGTTTAAAGAGAACACAATCTAATTAATATTAGTTGTCTGTAGTTAACATGCGGCACTCAAAGAGAGGTGTATTTGTTTTTATTCTATTACGGACAAAGGAGCAGGTGGGTCTTCTATATGATACGAGAACACAGCCGCCCATGAACAACCGCGACACAGTCCGCGCACTGGTTGTATTGTCGGGTTTTGACACCTCTTAAGCGGCACTTTTTTAAGGGCCTCCGATATCCTCAGTTACTCTGCGAATCCCACAACAACAACAGAAGTACCGTTGACGCTGAGCTCGAGGTATCACTTCGGACGATAAGGCCCAATAAGTGCATCAGCATAGCTCTTCCACGGGTGTCACATACTAAGATACTCGCCCGACCACTGTCAAGCCCTTCTAGAAACGAAATAAATTATAATTTTCCGGACCGGGATTCGAACCCGATATCTCTCGTTTCATGATAGACGTATTAAACCATTTAGTTAGGAGGGTCTCAAAAAAGTGTACGACTTCAGCGTCGTATTAAATTGAATTTTTTTTAAAATGGAAATGACGGCAAACGAACCTTACCCAGTTTAAGTGGCTCTCCGCCCATACACACATTTAGCATTTGCAGAGCCGCAGGTGCATTGCTCCTCTTTAGGGGATAGGTACACTTTTTTTGAAAGTTCCCAAATCGTATTGGTTTTGATGTGGTTAGTAGTGTAGGTGAATAGAGAATGACTTAAGTTGCTATTTGTGTGCACAAACTCATTAAGAAATACTTGTTTGTCACATGTTCTCTCTTTCAATATTAAGAAAGATTTTTAAATACTCCTGTATGGTAAGAAGGTTATTCATTCGCTCCTGGGTTTGACTCCTATAAACAATACTGTTTTTCACTGCGTCACTGTTAGCTAAATATGTTTAGCTATGTAGTATGCCAAAAAAAAAAAATTTTTTTTTTTGGTTTAACGGACAATGGAGCAAATGACTCTCCTATAAAGAACACTGCCGCCCATGGACAACGGCGACAATATTTTTAACCGGCAAAATATTAAAATGACTCTAGTTAAAGTCAGTAATTGGAGAATACTGAAATGTACCTTTCTAAATGAACTTACATTTTATATTCTGATATAATACAAGGTCTGCTATAATTCAGCAATTTTCTAGGTAATTATGAATAAACATTCACTGAATGTAATATTTCTGCGAAAAAATACGGCCGCTCAAATACAATATTTTACGAATGGAAAAGGGTTTGTTAAAGATAAATGTTCAGTTGCCGTAAGCGTTTTTAGAAAGGTTGCGATTCGTATTATGTATTATACTAGCATAATGACTTTTTATTATATACTATACAGTAGATGCTTTATGTACGTAGCTCTATAAAGAACATTTTTATGGTATAGCGGATGGACAACGGAGCAGGTGGGACTCCTATATGGTAAAAGAACACCGTCGCCAATGGACAACCGCGGCACAGTGTATTAAGCGGCATTATTAAGGGCCTCCGATATCCTCACTCACTTAGCGAAACAGTAGAAGCTCCGTTTCAAATATAACTACTATTTCACGTTGCGTAATCTGTGAGCCCGTGGTATTACTTCAGACGAGCAAGCACAATTAGTGCGTCCACATATGCTTCAGCATAGCTCTACCACGGGTGATACACACAGTATATATAAACTATATCTACGTATATCTATATATTTATTTGTAAATTAGTTCTCATAGTTCTTAAAACAGTTACTAAAATCACCTTAAGCATACTATAACAAAACACTAAGTCTCACATTAAATGAATTGAAATATTTTTATTCAAAAAGAATACAAAAATGTTGAACGTTAAAATCAGTCTACAACCTGAGAAGCCATCAAAAGAAACGTCGAAACACACTCAGTGGGTATAATTTTTTTGCTTATTCTACCAGAACTACCTACCTAAGACTACATACAAGTACAGGTTATTTATAGAGACGGAAGTAATACGGACGGAAGTGATAATTTGAAGGCTTCAAATAATGTCCAGAGCATTCTGACATATGTTCTAAACATATTTATCATTATTCGTTTCTTCCGCATAACATACAAATGTCACAGTTCATATTAGTCGCAAATTTTTTTAATGTGTATTTTGAGTCGATTTCAAAGATTCAAAACTCAAAACGGAGTGTATTTTTTGTATAATGCTCTATTTTTTAATGTTCTATTCTTACATTATAATCTGTGATTTGAAATAGATTAACTTCATTACTTTTTGTTTTTTTGTTCCATGGCATCTATAGATATATAAAATAGTAACATTCTCTTACAGTTATACTATTGTTTTAACTAAACATTGCCAGAATTCTCTCTGTTATTTGGCACCAAAGTTGGGAATAGTTTCTATTCTAAAGTATTCACTTCCTATCTTTGTTTATTAACACCGCCGCGCCGGATAATTGCGACTAGTTTCATTCTGTCTATAGAAACTTAGTTTTTATTCAACCTTGAGATCAGTTCATATGAACGTTAATAATTACACATACTATATATACACGATATTGTTTCTATGTTGACAGCGTCAGCATTCAGTTCAAACGCCACTTGAATAATGGCATTACGTTAATATTACACCGGTGCGAGTATGCGTATCGCTAAAGAAATATTTGTCACGCGTCATCAAAACTGACTCGTGTAATAGGAAATGAAATGACAGCATGAATATATTTTCCTTATTTTCTCGATTTTTTGATGGAATGTTTGTTAAGAATGGAGACAATTCCAATAAATAAAGGTTATTTTAATCAAAAATAAGCTCTAAATTTTAATCAGTTTAAAAATTCACTATATAAGTTGCGACTTTTCAAGCAATTACGTCTATGAACTCCAATCACTATCTGTTTATGCTATTGCGGGCAACGAAGCAGGTGGGTCTATGGTAAGAGATCAATGTCGCCCGGGGAAAACCGCGTCTTAATCCATGCTTTGGTTGTATTGCCTGTTTTTTACACCGCTGAAGCGGTATAATTTCAAGGCCTCCGATATACTCACTCGCTCAGATAAAACACAAAACAAGTAGTGTTTCATACCGGTATTCTGTGAGCCCGTGGCATCACTTCGGAGCCGGTCCAATTAGTACGTCAGCATTACTCTGCCACGGGCGACTTTTTTAGTATATTGTTAAGCTTTACACACATCTAGATTTTTATTTATATTTTAATCTTTAAATATTAATATGAAATGATAATGGATTCACGTTGTTTTAAAGTTTATTTTTAATTAAAATTCGAGCCTTGTGCAAACTGAACATAGATTACACACTGAAATAGGACACACCTATTTAAAATGTTTAATGGAAATGGGATTTTACGAAATCAATTCAATACTAGTATTAAATAAAGGTTTAATGTTACTAAATATTACAATATATTTGATACAGCCTACATAAAACACCTGTATCAGAAAGGCTCGTTCATTTATAACAATGAATACTTATGTGTTCGACTCACGTCCGGCGTCTATGTCACAAAACTTTCAGCTTTAACTTAGTTCTTCTTGTTTTATGCTCTATTATTATCTGAAATTTACATTTGAGTTTCATCCGTGGGAGAGCAATGCTGAAGCATATGCTAACGCACATATTGGGCGCGTCCGTAGATATACTACCTGTTCATTAAAACCAGCCTGGTACAGCACCTGTACTGTATTTCGCTGAGTGAGTGAGGATGTCGGAGTTCCTTGAAATTATACCGCTTAAGTGAAATTATACGGCGTAAACCATATTCACCCACCAAAGTCAACCCATGGTCAATGGGCGGCGGTGATCTCTAACTATATAGGAGACCCGTACTCAGTTTCTCGCTATACCACAATAGAATAAAATGTTGTATCAATAAAAATTGTATATAAGGATAGCTGTTTTTCACAGTCCAGATGGAAGAGAAAATATTTAATAACTTTTATGCAATAACATTATTAAATATAGCTAGCTGTATAAACAAGAATACAGAGTAACAGTGCGATAGCAAAGATTTTCATATTACGTTGCACAAAGCGACATCCGAGCAGTCTGTTATAATGCTGCCTTGTTTTATGCTTCGGAAACATAGATAGTAAGTCTTATATCGTGTATCTTTGAACATGATAGCTAATAACAATGCAAAATTTAAATGAGCGCTAAAGTTTTATCATGCAAATTAAAATACTTTCTTTTAGTTATTACTGCAATATTAATTTAATTAACATTACACTTTCAAGAGTACATAGTGGCAATTTACTTTGTAACACATAATGAAGTTGCATAGTAAATCTATATATAGGTGTATTCTTTCATTGTGATAAAATTTACAACAAAATCCTCGGAAGACGCTTATCCGCTAATATAAATACGCTATACTCCGTTAGGCTTATTAGAAAATATGCAGTCTTACATAAAGGGGTAGATGATTTTTATTATTAGAAATCTATATGTTTTATTTCGAGGGCAAATCACTAATAAAATAATACTTTTTGATTATCGATGATATGTAGTGTTTATGTATTGTATATATGTTGTATATTTAGATATATGTATATAATAGGTATATGTATATTTTTGTATTGTATGTATATGCATTGTAAGTATTTATAAATTCAGCAATTCCATTGAATTGAAAATAGATTTATAAAACTATATTGGAATAGAGTAATTATAAACTATTAACACAATTTTTATCGTTATTATATTGTAAGTAAAGGTATGTGTAAATAAGTGTATATTAAAATATTTTGTTTCTATTCACAAGAAAATGTGAAATAATTAAAACTTCCACAAATAGAAGAAAATCTATAAAAACTT
>DWCF01003814.1:0-18457 GCA_018230265.1 Delias oraia
AAGTCCACTGCTGGACATAGGCCTCCCCTAAAGACGCTTGGTCATAGGGGGGTTATTTGCCTTAATCACCACGCTTATATTATTATTCTGCAGTATAACCCATGTCAAATAAAAAGTAATCTTTTTTATTATTACTTAAACGTTGGCAAACGAGTACGAGGCTCACCTAGGGCAAGCGGTCCTCCACACATGGACAATCTAGCCCTAGTAAAGCCGTGGGTGGGTTGCCGGCTTTTAAGGAATATAAAAAGTAATAACTTATTTATTGATTAGTTTTAAGGACAATAAGTAAGTCGTGGGTTAGCTGAGTGAGTGAGGATATCGGAGAAATTATGTCGCCTAAGCCGACAACACAACCAAAGCACGGACTGTGGTGCGGTAATCCAAGGGCTGCAGGGTTATCTTGCCATATAGGAGACTCACCTGCTCCGCGTTCTGCAATATCATAAAAAAGTAATAAGTGGCTTCAGAAAGTAACCGATCACTTGTTCGGTTGCTTGGTCAGCTGAGTTAAAAAACCGGGAGATCATTATAAATGGCCTAATCTCAGTTAAAACTATTATGAGTTGGATGCATCATTGTAGCTATAGTTTTAAAGGAGAGACAAAATCACACCGTTGAATTAGACGGATTTATATTACAAACATTTGTATTCAATGACGTTCTGTAGAAGAAGGGTACGTGCGTGAATAATTCAAGTTTTATTTCATAACAGCTATCCCCAGCTATTAAAATATTAGAGATTATGAATTTACCAAAAGCATTTAGCAATATTTAAATTGTATCATGGAAAATTCTAGCAAAATAATATTATCAATACTAGGAATTATTTTTAGTGAAGGTTAGTTAATGGCTGAAGGGCTACTTCGCAGAGGCCAGTCAATCTTACGATTGGCATTTTTTTGGTCCGACGCCAAATAGGCTGAATTTGGGACGGCGTGTTTTTGTCAATGTAAAACAAAAAATAAATAATGGTTCTCTGAAATAAGGACGACGGACTAATAAGGAAACTTGTCTCTATTTCATGTTCTTTTCCCTTTATTGTACTCGCACTGTGAGATTTACGCAAAATCTAATGAAGATATGAATGGCCTTTTCTTATTGATCAACTTCTATTTATAACAAAGTTAAATCATTAACATTTCTACTGTTTCTGGGAGACCCACCTGCTCCGTTGTCATAAAAAAGACCTCCATAACTCGAAATCTCAACCCAATATTAGCAGACATAATCAGAGAGTCACTCCAAGCTGTTTTGGTACATATTTTTCCTCCGTAACTCGGAAAATTACAGTCTCAACTCGAACGTAGCAATGTTTTATTTTAATTGACAAATCGAATATTTAGTACCCATAAGGTAAATAGCTGGAATAAAAGTTTCCGACTAAGAGGTCGCCGACAACTTTGATATTGTTTCTTCGACAGCAATTTTGAAGTATACAATTAATATAATTCTCACGAATTTACACTTGATTTGAAACAAACCATTTTTTGTCGAGTGTTGAAGTTGAATTTGGCTACTCCTTTCATATTTTTTATTAAGATAACGAGGTTGATGAGTGGAAGGTTTCCACGCAGGTCTTCCACGCATTGACAACCTCGTCCCTTGCTTTGCCGCAGGTACGTTGCCGGCCTTTTGGAGATAGGAGCCCTCTATTATCAATGTTACCCTAGATTCAACTTTATCTTATAGTTAATTCTTTATGAATGAACTAAATGAAGTCTCCCGCAAAACTCTTCTGCAACGAAGTCTAATATCATGAATTTTCTAATTTTCCCACTCACTTCTCTTATCAGATACCAACTGGCTTCCTTGTCCGGGTGCAGAATGGCCTGTCTGGCCACACCGAAAGACATTAATACAACTAGTAATAGCACCACGAAGTAAATCATATTCTTAACCATTTTCCCCATCATTGTGACTAGAGGACCTGTGGACAAACTGACCAGTTAATATTGGCAACTCATTTTCTATAACTGCTTCTAATGTCTACTAAAATAGTTGTTTGTAAATTTAACATTACTTAATTATGCACTAACAACAAATTCAATAAGAATATTTAGGAGCTTTGGGGCTGAGTAGTTTTATAAGCAACTACATTATAATGGATACCAGATTCGATTCCCGTCTAAATATAATATATTAATTGTATTCAGTTTTTATTAACAGTGGCGGGACTCTAACATTGTCTTCTTCATAATAGGGCCTCGCTAAATCATTTATTGATGCACTAATTGGGCATGCTCATCCGGAGTGATACGGGCTTACGGCTAACGCGAAATAAAAAGTCAACAATACAAGCAAAGCGCGGATGGCGCGGTTACTCATGCGAGGCGGTATTCTATTACAATATAGGAGACCGCCTGCTCTAATGTCCGCTATATCATAGAATCTATCGGAAATGAATATATGTAAAATAATGCATTTTCATAAGTAATGCATACAAAAATTTCCCTCGAGACAAAACAGTCGTCGGATTGCATTATTTCCATTTTGTCATTTCATAACCGCACCTTTATTAAAGGACATACATACTTATATATACTTCCAATCCCCTAAAAGCTTTTAAAACGATTACTTAGCCTTCTACTCGTAAGTTTCAATTTTAAGTGGAAGTAATGCCTACAGCTTTTGTCTCAGCAGATATTTAGCTTGCGAGGGCATTTTTTTTTGGTATAGCGGATAACGGAGCAGGTCGGTCTCCTATATGGTAAGAGAACATTGCCGCCCATCACCAACCCCACCATAGTCCGCGCATTCTTTGTATTGCCGGCTTTTTACGACACTTAAGCGGCATTTATTAGGGCCTCTAATATTTTCATTCAGCCCTCTTCAGTGTTCTCTAACCATATAGGAGATCCAACTGCTCCGTTCTCCGCTATACAATAAAAAATGTCTAGAAGACATCAGAAGTTGGGTTATTCAATTAAGCAATAGTTATTGTACTAAAACTATGTTTTTGTGTGTTTGCAGTTCTATTAAAGAGGGCAACTTACCTAAGTACTTATTAACACCCAATATATTCAATATCCTTAAGTACCAATAAATAATGTCGACGCAGTAGATCACTCGGCCGACGTCCATGGAGCTGGGTCGTAGGCGCAGCGTCAAGCCGACGAGAAAGAATATTATGAAGCCCGCATCGTAAGCGTTCCACATATTCCACGCCCACACACTCAACTTATGTCTGGAAACAAAACAGTTATTCCACATTTTTCACTAACTAGCTAACACGGAAAATGTTGTTTTGCCATGGTAATATGAGAGTCAGTTATGCGGACTTTTTATACGCATTATAAAGCTCTACATCTTTTCTTTACAACTTATACATATAATTCTCATCGTTACGGCAGCATTAGTAAAAAAAATGTTCGGTCGATTTTTCTTCAAATTATTTTGCAAATCCGACTGTCAATAAAGCATTTTTTAATGGGTATCTATGTTATTCGCAAATACCGAAGCTCTCTATTAGCGAAAATTTTTTAAAATCGCTTCAGTGCACCCACAGATTACGCCGAACAAAGTCAGAAATAAACTTTAATTCTTAAAGATTCAACTTTAACATTAAATGTTTAATATTTAATTTATTTAAAAATTACTGAAACTAAATAAATTTATTTGTTCTAATATAAAATAATGTTGAAAATACTTCTTCTATTTATGTGTAGATGCGTAATTTGTACAACATATAAAATAATGTTCTTATAAATAAAATGTTTACATTAACTTATACTAACTTGTATATTAACTTGTTTCTATAGCTGCTTCAAGCAACGAAACATATAGGACGTAACAAAAGAGATAATAGGACTTTACAAATGAAATGAGCGTTTTGTCGTGTCTACTTTGATCTCAAATATCTCGTCCTTAGTATGGAGTTCTAAATTTAAATGTATACATTTCTTTGTAATTTCAAATTCATAATTTATTTGTTTTTTCCTGCATTGCTATTTTCTTTGCGTCACTTAGTTTATAAAATGGAATACTTGAAATGTGTTCTTTTGTACTACGAGTGCCACCGTTACATCAGGGAAAAAGCTCGAAAGATTAATTATGTATTGAGACGGTATATCAAAAGAAAACATTTCTGTATTCATTCTGGAAATTTCCCGTAGAACAAGACCCGTGGACTGCGGAAGAGCATAATTGATAATGAAAAATTGTAGACCATAAAGAAATCGGACCCATGGAAAACCACGTGCAAGTGAGCTGTAGGCTGCGCAATACCGCTAATAAGCAATAAGACTGTTTTAATCCATTCGAAGCATATTGGGAATATGAAAAAGCTTGAAATGACACACTATAAAAAGTACAAAACCCCAATTTCACATGTAAAGACCTAATATATGGCACGATGGAGATTCATGTTGCAATTTCTTCATTGTTTAGTTATATATGAGCCTTAGTCTATCCGCTCAACTGATTTCCCATCAATTAAATAGGTTTTATATTGCATCTTCAACTATATTTATCTCTACTATGTTTTTGTTTGTCTTATGAGTTAAGAAACCAGTTACCTATGCTTATGCAGTAATTGGGTTCGTTTGAATGGTACCAAGGGCTCATAAAATACCAGTGGATAATTATGTTTTGTCAGGAATTTCGTCAAGTGAGTAAGGATACCAGTCCTATTAGATTTTGCTCTCGCACAAATCGCGCGTAAAAGCCTTAACCGTTATTGTACCCTTCTGCCCCGTCACCCACTATATAATAAAATCTTAAAGGCTTTATAGAATTGTCAGCAGAGAGTAGTGGTCTAATAAATTGAAGGCTTTTATAACTCGAATGCCACTTACCTAACAGCAACCGGTTCGGACGTAATAATTTCTCTAACTTTTTCACACAAAAACGTCATAATATAACATATAGAATATATTTCGGGCCAAGAAGGCGTCGTGTCCATCTTGACTAATACTGTGTACGTAAACATAAGTAGGAACAATATGTATGCGATCTGAAAGCAAAAGAGGATCTGTTAAGTTCGATTCCCGGGCGCAAATAGATTTCGTTATTATAACGAAAATATAAACATAATTTTTACCCGTGGGAGAGCCATGCTGATGCACAAATTGGGCCGGCTTGTCCGTACTGATATCGGGCTCACAGAATATTCAGCGTGAAGCGGTACTTATACTTTGTTTCGCAGAGTGAGTGAGGATATCGGAGGCCCTTAAAAGTGCCGCTTAAGCGGCGTAAAAGCCAGCAATACTACCAATGCGCGGACTGTGGCGCGGTTGTCCATGGGCGGCGGTGTTCTCTTACCATATTGGAAATCCACCTTCTCCGTTGTCCGCTTAAGGTCCCTTAATGATAATGATTTGGAAATATTCAGCTAATTCATTTAGAGTGATGGTGCATAGCATACAATATCTCAAAATATGCTCATTTGTGGAGGTAGGTAAATAAGGGTAACTTATAAACAAAAATAAATTGTAGAAAATCATAAAATAAATTAAGCTCGTTAAAAAATACATTATAACAATTAATTTTCAGAAAACTGCCAACTAGAGTCATGTAATATTGACCTGTTGTATTGAAAAGTTTTCTTTGTTGATATTAAACAGGAAAACGGAAGTGAGTTATAATTTTCCGATTCCCTTTGATTAAACGAGGGTTAACTAAGAGAAAGAGGGAAGAGGTCTAACTCTTAAACAGTTCAACAACATAGATACGATTGTTTTTTTTATTATTTTCTTCATACTGTGTTTTCAAAGTTTTATGTATAAAAATGAAAGAGTTTTAAAGAGAAACGATGTAGAAATGTGCTGAATTAAAGGAGTTATATAATTCATTGATAATTTCATAAAATCAATTGTTCAGTAAATCAATTGTTGATGAAAATTCTCAATATAAATCAAGTAATGTTTCCGTCATGTTACTTGTGAAGAAATTAAGCTCTGAAGGACTAAAACTTTAGCATCTTTGGTCATTTTGGTCTCATGGTCGAGCAGTATTATAAGCTAACCAACCTAACCAAACCGGAATGTGATGCGATTGTCCATGGGCGATGGTGATCGCCTGCTTAGTTGACAAATATATAGAATAAACGAAAAGCCGTAAATTAACTTTGGGACCTTCAAAGAACCCGTTACAAAAATAAAAAGACCGACTGCAATGGTCAAAAATTCGTATAAACAAAGCCAGAATGAGTGGTAAAACTCACCGAATCAGCCCAGAACTTGGTAATAGGCGCCGTAAAGAATTCATAAATCTTCTTTCTAAGTCGCAGCGGTCTCATCCGTTTGTCTTCCGGCGCGTGGTATTCAGGCAGCTCCCTGTAGGACAGCTCCCAGCCTATTTTGCCAACTTTTCCATTCTGGTCTACACGGGTTTCGCATTCGGCCCCTGACCCAATCAACGCCTGCTTGAGTTTAGACAAACACGGACAGAACGTTATCAAGGCATTCGTGTCTTACAAGTATAGCTTGGAAGTAGTGGCGCAAGCAGCATAATAAAACAGAACATGCTAATTCGCACTTTATCATACTATGATAAGTTTACATTTGTCCAATCGCAGTCTTGAGAAATTCTATGAGAATTAATATTCAAAGAGGATTTGAAAAGTGAGATTTAAGGCACAAGTTTGGCTCTATGTCAACGATCCTCAACCTATTTCAGCCACGGACCCCAAGGTATTAAAGGACACTATTCACGGACTCCTTAATAAAATATATTATTATAAAAAATTATTGGCATTTATGTATGGCTATAGTATGAGCCATACATATATTCGTAGAGCCTCAGGAGTTCGCGGACCACTCGTATACATATTAGTTGTATGTAGATACATTTTGTAACTTTTATGGGTAAAATGATTGCATATACAAAGAATAAGGTTCCTAGACCGAGATCGGACTAAGAATACCATACAAGAGTATAAAAGCTTTAGATGAAGGAAGCATAACGTTTAGTATTGGAACATGTGAGTTGAACTTTGCTAATTGGTGGCTTGAATTGTCAGTTTGTTCTCAAGGAGCGTGCATCTTATCGTATTCCATGCATTTTGCCATCTTCGATTGCTATTTTAAAGTTTGAGCTGTTTTCTTTGTAGATAGGAACTAGCAATGTTCTTTGTTATCTTTTGGTTGGTTTTCAACTAAAATAAATTAACATTTTAAACGAAATATTTAATTACTAAAACAAATAATGATCAATGTATCTGAAAGATGTATCTGAAAAAAAAATCTATTTTTTTAATTATACTTTCACCCATAGGTGAGCCATGCTGAAGCACATACTGAGGCACTGATTGGGCCGACTCGTCCAATGGATACCACCAAAGAAAACTCAGCGTGAAATGGTAGTTGTACTTGAAACGGTGCTTCTACTGTGTCTCGCTGAGTGAGTGAAGATATCGGAATGATGTAAAAAAGCCGACAATAAAACCAATGTGCGGACTGTGGGGCGGTTGTCCGTGGGCGGTGTTCTCTTACCATATAGGAGACCCACCTGCTCCGCTGGGCGGTAAATAAAAAAAAATATTATACGATTTACTCTTCTTTCTGTAATAATTTATCTATACTTACTAGTTATTACATCAATAAATATAGAAAAATAGAAGTTTGGAAAAATAATACAAAAGAATGTGAAATGGTGCGATAAGTGAAAATCTTGGCTAAAACTAAAAATTTAAATATACAATAACTAAAAACTCTGTGAAAAGTATTATGTTTTCCAAAAACAAATTTGATCTACGATTGATCGTAGCCAAGTGGTCTTATAGGTCTACCAAGAAGCGAATGTTATTAGGTACGACCGTCGGTCCGAATAAAAAAAGTATAATTTGTTCGGTCTTTGGAGGGGTTCGACAATGGCCGGGCGAGTGTCTTAAGAGTCTACTACCCGTGGGGGGCCTTGCTGAAGCACTTAATGACGCACTAATTGGGCCGGTCCCGCATAACGGGGTGAAACAATACTTGTACGCTGAGTGACTGAGGTTACTGAAGGCCCTTGAAGTTATACCGTTTAAGCGGCAGAAAAAGCCAGCAACACACCCAAAGCGCAGATAATCGCGCAGTCGTCCACGAGCGAAATTTATCTTTGTTGTCCACTCTACGATACAAAAACAAGTATAGAAACATGATCAATGTTCTTGAAATAATTTAAGCCCAGCTTGGTCTAATGGTATCCATGGTCGGAGGACAGCTTATTCTGGGTGAGTCTCCTGCTTGTTTGTCACCATTTCCAAAAAAAAAATAATTAATCGTATTTAAATTCATGATACATACGTCCTATGGCGTAAAACAAATTGTAAAATGGCGTCTGAATAAATTACGCAACGTTTGTTTGAAGAATCTAGAACAATATAGGTTCATGTAAAAGTTTATTTAATTAATGCCGCCCCTGTTTTATGATGCTGTAAAGCACTGTGGTTGGGTGAGATTTATGGCAGCTTTAACTGCTCCTGTCTGTTAAACTTATTTATTAAGCTTCAGTGTTTAACCTTCCCAACCACAAGTAGGCTTTCTCTTTTTTAACGTTAACGAAATAACTCTAGCTGTTATTTTATTAGTTTTGGTGGGTCTACTATAAAGTAAGACAACACTGACGCCAATGGACATCCGTGCATTGGATGTGTTGCCGGCTTTTCACACCGCTTAAAAGGCAGTTTTCGAGGCCACCGATATCCTCACTCACTCACACAGCGAAACACAGTAGAAACACTGTTTCAAGTACAACTACCATTTCACTTCGAGTATTCTTCCGCATATATATTATATATTCCGCAAATGTTTTCTAAATAATGTATAATTTATAATCCGGAACGGGATTCGAACCCGATAACTCTCGCTTCGTGGTAAATTTATTAAACCACTACGCTACTACTAGCTACGAGGCTAATCCAAAGATATTTCCTATTTATATGTATGAAAACAAGATGGAAACACTATTTATATAAACATAAAATATATATTATATTATAATTGTATAAATTTAAAATGAATCGAGCGCGGCATAGCTGGCTTTGCGGCTATGTGATTCCGTAGACATGACTTCGTAATTAGAAAGCTACGTCAGTTGCTACACGAGCGATTCATCTGGTACCTGGAACTGGAATGAGGATATCAGACGCCCTTGAAATTGAATCGCCTATAATCCCCTTGAATCGCTTAAGAGGCGTAAAAAGTTGTTTATAGATAGCCTTAATGGCTTACCATAGAGGAGACCCACCAGCTCCGTTGCCCGCAATGCCATAAAAATGTATAACCATTAGTTTCTGAGATAAATACGTAACAAATAAAAACAAAATTATTTTACCTTTAACTAATACTATACTTTGTATATAAATTTTATTTTGTGTAAAAGTATCAGTCTGTCACAGACCAATAGAAAAAATAATTCAACCAAATAAAATATACCTGACGTGACGCTTCCCCGTTCTGATTGACGTACAATTTTTGACAGCGTGGTTCAAATATTAATTTACTCTGTTTTGTATGAGAAGTATTTTTACCATTTTTATCATAAATTTTACGTTTCACATTTCACTTAGAACCTTACTTGTGCCATAACTTGGAATCGGTCCAGGTGTCTTGTAGTTTTGCGCTTAGAATTTTCTATATAACAGTTGGAATAGCATTTATCACGGGTAATGTTTTGCGGAGCTGTTTACATGAATACCTGCAGCTGAATTCCATCATCGAATAACGAGGTAGAATAATTTTCACCCATACCTCGATGTTTGTCGTTCCACAACTGAGCGTTTTTAAGGCATTTTGTTCCTCGCGCCACTCTGTGGGATCATTTGCCTGCAGATGTATTACTACAGGTCGGCAACGCATCCACAACACATACACGGTTCATAGGAGGGCCGCTTATCCTAAAAGTGTTTCCTGCTAGTTTGTACATATTTACATTTTTATACTCATTTACATTAAAGAAATTGGCGATTCATTTTATTTTATATAGCCCGTGGGCAAATCATGCTGAAACATATGTGAATGCTTTAATTAACGCACTAAATGGTACTTGTACTTGAAACGGTGATCTCTTACCATATAGAAGATCCACCTGCTCCGTTGTCTGCTATATCATAAGAAAATATATATCGAACATTCCTAACGACGAACTTTTAATTAAGATTCATGGTTTACGTAACTCCCTTCAGAAAATGCTGGGTTTTATAGTTCAATTTTCACTCCCCTAAATATTTTACAAAGAAACCATAAAAATAGTATCGCGCCTATAAAATAGCTATAAACCTCTGATGACACCCGTCAACGTACAAAGACCGGGAATGCGAGGTGCAATATTACGACACGCTAAAAATAAATTATCCTGCCATAAATATTTACTCAGCCTTTTTACACAGCCTTTTTAATCCTACGAAACAAACTCTACGGCTTGGGAATAAGACTATCGCTCGAGGCTTTTTCAGGAAATCTGTTGAAATAAATGAAATGGCCTAAACAGTTCCGTTAAGTTTGTTTCGCCGGTTCCTCTCAGGTCTGGGTAGGTACTTGGAACTGGCAGTAGAGTCAAAGATGTTCAAAAGTGATTTTAATAACGTAATTGATAAGTAAAGTATTTATTTTTATTTACTATGTTATAGAGGGCAACGGAGCAGGCGGGTCTCATCAACGGTAAGAGACATCGCTGCCAATGGACAACCACGCACAGTCCACGCATCGGTTGTGTTGCCGGCATTTTATGGCACTTAAGCGGCACTTTTAGGAGCGTCCAATAAACTCGCTCAGTCTGCGAAACACAGTACCAATACCGTTTCGCACTGTGTATTCTGTGAGCCTGTGCACGAGCCGGCCCGATTATTGCGTCAGCATATGCTTCAGCATGGCTCTCCCACGAGTGTGTTTTGAAGTGAAGGACATTTCAGATTAAAGAAGATTGATTTAGTATATCTAGAGATTACCACCTAAAACGTCACAAGCACATGAACTTTACCGCATTATTTCATTTTAAGTAGTTATATGTTTTGTTTTCCTCTATGAAATTCAGTTTTCTACGAGAACGATAGCGACAAAACATTCTTTAACTAAAATAATGTTTTATATATTTATGAATAATGTCCAGTATTACATTACATTTCTTATTAGAAATGTTCTTCAAAAGTTATATTTAAGAGCGTACAAGCAGCTTTACAGAAACACCATTTTTTAATTTAAAATCTCAAGAGAATTCGTGTTGCAATTGCATTCTTAGAAGTATGTATATTTTGTTCTTGTCTCATATTGTACTGACGTTGAGTAGTTTAGTGATTTAATATATAATATTTGTATTTAACTCAGTCTTACTCTGTTTCTTTAAAAATGACTTACGAATTCCATGCCGATATAAAATGAAGGAATTTTTAAATAAAAGAATTTAAAAGTGGTGAAAAATTATTATCTTCTAAGGAATACAAGTGAAATATTTAATACGGTGTTTTATTTATAAAAAAAATTGCTATTAGTTAAAAACATTACATAGCAGATAGGAGGCGGGTCCATTGATGGTAAAAGATGCCGCCGCCCATGGCTAATATTGCCACAGTCCGTGTTTTGGTTGTCTTTTTAGCTTTTTGCACCACTCAAGCGGTAAAGTAATAATTTTATTTTTATTATGTTACATACTACTGGACTATTACTAAAGGAAAAATATTTTAAATAATGCATTTATTGTTATAGTAATCAAAACTACGGCCCAAGTTTTAGTCGCCTAGAATAAAACTTGACGAAACCACTTATATTCAGTACATATTTTTTTTATTAAAACGGCAGCAAACGAGCAGGACTTAGGATGAGCGGTCCGCCGCCCATGGCCACCCCATCCCTTGCTGCGTTGCTGGCTTTTTAGGATAGGTAGGCTCTCCTCTTCAAGGTCCCCCACTTGTATTGGTTTGGAAATATGTGCAGGCAGTGGTAGTGCAATACACAAAATGCCTTGAAAATTCTTACTTGTGTAACGGCGAACATCGAGGGATTTAGAAACTTTGCATTATAACCTCGATGTACGATGATAAAATTCAACTGTAGGTTAATGCAACCGTTCAAAACATTAACCGTGATAGATGCGATAGAAGATGCTGAGTGAAACAATATCTCTACGCAAAGAGTCAAGATGCTATTCAAACTTCATACTATTTTCTACTGCTCTATGAATATCCTGTGAAGGTGTCCAGTGTGCAGATTGTACAAAAAGTCAATAGTAAAGTACGTCCATGTGTACCTGGGATTTCTCCACTGTACCCGGCTGCCCCGGTTGATTTATCTTCTTTATCGACAGCGTACGCCGTTTTATCCCGACCTAAACAACTCCACTAATGAAACTATCTATAATTGTACTCAGTACATACAAAGAAAAAAACATTGAACTCATGAAACATTAGCACAGGCATGAGAATTATGATGTTTACATACTCGTCATACCCACTTCCCTTCTCACTTCAGCTGAATGTAAATGAGGCATTACAATAATAGAAGAAATAAAAATCTATTATATAGAAGCAGATGGTGACAGATCATCCGCTCCAAACGTAACCTAGCAATGACCATCGTGCATGACATGAGAGAGACATGAGAGACTGACTTCAGAGAGATAATACTAAATGTGCTTGTGTGAGTTAAGATAACATGATTTAATTTATTGATAATTTGCAAAAATCCAAATTAATTAAAAATTACAGAATTCCTAGTTTTTTTACACACGACAATTTCTCGATAATTTCACAAAACATCGTTAGTAGTTCGTTGGCAAAATAAACTTTAAAAATGTTTAAAACAATTGAATTATTTAAAGTAACTATTTTTAAACATATGATGTGAGTTGACAGTATCGAGTATTGTGTTTTATAAAAATAATTATGTTTTTGTTTTTAATTGCACCAATTCCTTGTAATGTTACACGAAGCAAAAGCTTTGTCTCTGCGATTGTTTTTAATTTTGAAATTGTGTACAATGTACTTTCAGCATATACATAAGACTAATTTTAAAAATATTCTTTAATATATATATATATATATTTCTTTACATATATATAAAAACCTCTTTAAAAAGAATGTTATTTTTTTCATTAATTTGTTTTTGACGGTTGACATTGATGATTTTGATATTTATCAAGCGGATATTTTATAATTATGAAATTGGATCTTCAATGAACCTAAAGAAGGGCTTCAAATGTTATTTCTTTTGTTTTTACAGAGCAACAACACTAAGTCGTTCTTTCAAATACATTTCTTAATTACTTAATACTATATATAACTTTTATATATTAAATTCTTGCTTCTATATACGAAGTTTTTTATTTAAAGTGCTTTGTCCAATTTTTGCTCGTCAGCAAGAAAGCGATAGAGAATCTTCAATCCTCAAAAGTCAAAATTCAAATATGTTTATTTCGCATAGGGCCAGATATCCAGTAATGATCGATTAGTTTACGAATTTTAGTTATATGAGAACAGTTAAGATTCAATTAGGATCAATTTAAAATATTTTAACTAAAGTCCAAATTTCACGCTTTTTCTCCATATAGTATTAAAGAGTATTTGTAATTGTATAATTGGTAACAGCTAAATACAATTTCAGAGTCGAAATGAGCAAAGATCCAGTTGTCGGAAGACGATGAAAGCAATGGCAAGCAACAGAATAGTAATTACCTCCGCGTCGTTGGGGTCCTTGGTGCTCTTGTCGTCTTCCAGACTCTCGTTCTCCAAGTGCTCTTCTTCCGTCTGCGGCATCAGCTGCAATTCCTCTTTAGACTTGAACTCCAGTTGGAGTATGTAGAGCGGACACAGCAGGCTCAGTATTACCTTTTCACGACAAAGCCGATGTTGCAACTAAACGCTACTATCACGTTAAGCATCACATGCTGAGTAACAATGGGACAACCGGTGCCTTTGTGCTTGAACAAACGAAACGACGAAACAGATTCCGGCTGACGAATACCCAAAGCCTCTACGTACACGGGTGGGAACCGTTTCACCGGAAATCGTAGTGATTGCAGTGTAAATATCACCCGCTAGAGAGCCATGCTGAAGCATATACGGACGCACTAACTGAGCCGATCCAACCGAAGTGATGCCACTCGATCACAGAATGCTCAGCGTGCAACGGTGCTTGTACTACTTGTCGCTGAGTGAATAACGTAATCGGAGAGCCAAATTATGTCGCTTTAGCAGCGTTACCGCGCAAAGCGCGGCCTATGCCGCGGTTGTCCACGGCCGGCGGTGTTCTCTTATCGTATAGGAGAGTCTTCAAATGCCTCAGATACCCTTACTCTATAAGCCAGTACAAATATATTTTTATACTGGTATTCTGTAATCCAGTGGTATCTCTTCGGACGTGCCGACCCAAGCTGTGCGTCATCTAATTCTTCAACATGTTTTTAACACGGGTGATAGTTTTAGAGTGTACAAACCGCGTGTAAAATTAGATGTGTCTGAATCGGTTTTTTTAAACACAAAGACCGAAATACCGTATTTTAAGTCTGCATTACACTATAGTTCTACGACAGTGTTTAACGTCATCTATAACTTGATATTTAGAATTACGTCATTGATACAGATCACTGAACCTGGCAGACGTCAAACTGTGCTGTAGAACTACAAGTCACACAGACACACAGACTCGTTAAGATGGCGTTACCTATGTTATGACTACGACGTGCTAAGATTGTGCGTTAATAGAAAGGAAATTATCAAGAGTTACCTTCAAATTGGTGTTCTTGCGTGTGCGCAGACCTCCCATCCAAAGGTCAGCGAGAATTATCTGCGAGCATGGATGAGCTAACAGCGCCCTATGATTGGCGGCTACGGCTAGACTAAGACAGGTCTGGCCCGACCAGTTTTGAAGCTCACAGGTCAGGAGTTGCTGGGCTTGGTCGTCATCTTGCCGGTAGCAGTAGTCCAATAACTCCAGCGCTGTAAGATATGTCATAATATATAACAAATAATTTTGAAAAGCATATGCTTCAGCATGCATGTCTCAACACTTGTGCACCCGTGGTTCTCCCAAGGGTGCGCAAGTGTTAAGACTATCGCCCGGCCGCTGTCAAGCTCTTCCAGAGATCGAATAAATTATAAATTTAATAATAACTGGCCAGACCAGGACTTTTAAAACCATTCAGCTACGAGGGTCTCCAAAACACCCTTTTTACCTCATTGGACTTCAATCATAAATTAAAGTAAGTAAAGTAAATAGCTCTTTCATGGGACACTGTATACAATTTTACAATAAAATACCAGAGTTTTGGTATGCTTGAAAAAAATATTTAAAAGTATCATTAAATTGTCGCTAATAAAGAAAGCATACTATGAGACCGAAGATTATATAAATGACAAAGATGTTTGTTTTTCCAGCTCTGCTTAAAGAAATCCAGTGGAAAGACCAAATTTAAAAGATATGAATGTAGTAGGTACGGAGAGTTTCTTGTCACTTTGTCTTTACCAGTAAAACACCGTTTTGCAAAGTTTATTGCTATAATTATTTTGAAAAATTGACCTTCAATAAGCTAGTGTACCATCATTACACTGAATAAAAATATTTGACTTGACTTTGTTCGAGGATGTATTCTGGCTCTTTCTAAAGCGAGTTATTGTTCTCAACTCATACATCAATCTCCGAACCGTATTGACACAGGGAGCTTAATTCAAAAGGTTCCGAACACGGCGTACTCCGTAAGGGCAAACGTTGTTTCAACGGTTTCAAACGAATTACTGCAAAAGTGGGTCATGATTCAAATGTGTCGACGGTACTTTGAAATAATTACATATGCTAGATACGGTTAAACTAATTAACGCAAAGTTGGTGGGAAAACTAATTTGCTAATTTTGGGAGCATGCAAAGTTTTGGACCTCTAGCGACGGTAGCGAACACAAATATAGTTGTCGCGTAAGGGCCGCAGTATTACATTGACGCTGCTTATATTTTTATAACTTTTTGCTCTTTGAATGGCCTTGGCAGTGGCCGGGCGAGTTTTGGGAGTTTTGGTGGAGGCCCTTGAAATTGCACCACTCAAGCGATGTAAATATCCGGCAAATAAAGCGCGGATTGTAGCGCGGTTGTCCATGGGCGCATGTCTTTAAAAAGGTAGATAGGACATAATGACTGGAAAGTAATATAATACTACATATGAGCACATAACAATGATTTTACATTTAAATCTAAAAATCATTAGAAACTAAAGAAATAATTTTGGAATGTCAATCACTCCGAAACAAATGAAGTCACACTGAAACAGGTAATCAAAAGTTTTCCAATCTCGCGCCCTTTGCTTGCAGTAAGTTACAAAATCGATTTCTATGTAAGTACGTACAAGTTATGATTAGATTCAACAGTTATTAATTTTTGCCGTAGAATGTTGTCCTACGCGATTTGTATATATCGGAATAAGTTAAATATAAAATATATTATTTCATTATATAAATTAAGGAATATATTTTGTGGCGGCAATTTATAAGAATTATAAAGTTATATAACTTTTATCTTAATCAAATCTTTCCTTGTTAAGGCATTGATCATAAGAAACATTGTTCGAACGTATTATATATATTTTTAAATGTATAGCGGACAATGGAGCAGGTGGGTTAAGATGTTTATATATGTAAAGACACCGCCGCCAATGAACAACTGCGCCACAGCCAGCGCTTTGGTTGTGTTTCCGGCTTCTACTGTGTTCAGTGAGTTTAGATTTTAATCCAAAAAAGCCTTTTTGGATTAAAATCTAAACTGTGAAAGAATATTTAAAATAGATTCAGTAGATCCAGAGATTACCATGATATTATTATGAATCGGATAAAAATCTACCTTTGGTCTCAAACTCTTTGCCATAATGCCGCAGCTCCTCATAGACTTCTGTCTCCATGTCGTCTTCAGCTGCTTCGTGGGCCATGGCCTTGTACAACTTGCAGGCGACCAGGGACTTGGCCAACGCTTCCTCCCCATGGGTCCACATGAGTAAGGCCATCTGATGACGTTTTGTTAGCACTGCCCACATCTGTCACGACAGAGAATTAGAAAAGTTATAAAAAATCATTTTTTTAATAAATAAAAGCAATTTTAGAGTCCCGTAACCGCGGTCTTGTAAGTTATCGTGAAGTCAAGGGTACCAGGTTCGAATCTTAGTCTAAATATAAAAATTAGTATTCTGTTTAAACGATGAGAGAGCCATGATAGAGGATACCAGGCCGGCTCATCCAGTGTTACCACGAGCTTAAAATACCAGCGTGATAAAGTACTTGATAGTTTGCAAATGAGTGAGAAGTTTGTCATTTATAACAAATTAATTGTGGCAATTACATTCTTTACTGTTATAAAATACGTTTTAGATGATTTCTTTATTATTTATCGGATTAAGGTTCTCTTTTATGGTAACAAATTACCCCTGCCCATGGACAACCGTGCCATAATCTGCAATTTAGTTGTGTTATCGGCTTTTTACGCCGCTTAAGCAGGATTTTAAAGGTTTCTTTACTATACAGGAAAACATGCTCCGTTGTCCATATATCATTAAAAAAATTACCAAAAGCTCATTGAAGGGATAGTCAAAGAGCGCCATCTCTGTGGTGACAGGCATGAAGCCGGTGATGAGAGATAGCCCACCGGCGTTGTGACGGGTGAAGGAAGCGCTGTTCCGGTGAACATTGACACTCTTGTTCATCACCTTCGCGTAAATAGGCCGGAATTTGCGGCGAGTGTAGTAACATCTATAAGAAAAAATAACAATAAATAATTAATAATTATATAAATAAAGCGTAATACTGTGCCCGAAGTGATAGGTAGGTAGGCTTGTCCACTTAGCTACGAGATTCTCAAAAGTTTTTTCAATGTGTTTTTTCGACGGATGGGAGAGGTAGTGGCCAGCGATGGCAACCACTTAACTCATAAATGTATAAACAGAAATTTTACAGTAAGCCTAGAGTTCACAAAAAACATCGGAAGCAAAGTTGTACGCCTAACTTAGAGCCTAACTAGCCCATTAGCCACACACATAACACGCCCAGAATTACAGTTGATTTTCAAATAATGTAAAATCACATCACACTCTATCAGTGAAGAATATAATCAGCAAGGCTTCGCCGGAGGGACGAACGGAAACGGAAACTATCCATCAACGACACGGGCTCATGAAAATTTCATCAGAAAAAAATTCAATGTTGGTAATGGCCGACATTTGAATTTGACAAATCGAAGGTTTCGTGCGATTTGTTTGTGGACTTGGCAAAGTTTAAAAAAACTCAACACTAAGTCGCCGGGGTTATCTAGAAAATAGAAAAATCTAAAATAGGTAAATCTAGAAAGTCCACATTATGGTTTTAAAATAAAAGCTTTTAACACTTTTCGTCATTACTTGCAATTTACTTCAATTCATGTACTAAGAGGTATTGATTTGGTGGATTATAGTTAAGTATATAGCTTTATTTGAGCCATCCTAGTAAGACTTTTTAGACTATCATCATCATCATCATCATCATCATCAGCCCATTTAAGTCCACTGCTGGACATAGGCCTCCCCCAAAGACGCCCAC
>DWCF01003815.1:0-18451 GCA_018230265.1 Delias oraia
AATAAACCAACCATTGTAAATTTGGCGATAAATAAAAATGATACGCTATGAGTTTTTTGTTGGTTCTTCTCGTAGAGGTACATCTTCCGAAGCAATGGTAACTTTACTATTGTGAGATGACGTGCTTGAAATTGAATTTGAACCATCGGCGTTCTTTGGAACCGCGAAACCCGAAGAAACGATACACTTCTCTGAAACACCACTATCGTTTCAATTTTAACGATTGACAAAAAAGCTGAAATTCACAAGTGTCCGTTTGAATCGTTTGAAGGGTAGTATAGAAAAATGCGCTTTTAGAACTTTTCAGGAGATTTTTAAGTAGTCTAACAATCAGAATTAGCGGCGTCGGCTCAGCCGTTCTCGAGCCTTTACTTATACATCATACATTGAAAAGTGAGCAAAATTACCTAAAAACGAAATTGAAATAGTTACGTTATGGTTCGTCCTACTCAAAAATGCTTAGACAGATTTGCTCAATCATTTTTTGACCCGCGGGAGAGCCATGCTGAAGCATATGTGGACGCACTCATTGGGCCGGCTCGTCCGAAGTGATACCACGGGCTCACAGAATATTCAATATGAAACGGTACTTGTATTGTGTTTCGCTGAGTGAGTGATGATATCGGAGGCCCTTAAATATGCCGGTTCAGTGGCATAAGAAGCCAGCAACACAACCAATGCGCGGACTGTGGCGTGGTTGTCCATGGGCTGCGGTGTTCTCTTACCATATAGGAGACCCACCTGCTCCGTTGTCCACTAAACTATAAAAAAAATTAGGCTCTTGAAAAATTTGTTTAAATCAGAAGCATAAATATGGTGAAATACTGAAAACAACTTAGTTTTCCAATATAAAATGTAACCTGTGAAACATGATATTTCTATAGTTTAGGCATTTTAATTTGGTTTTATTATTATTTAGTAGACGACGGCGCAGGTGGTTCTATATGGTTAGGGAACACCGCTGCCCATACACAACCACGCCATAGCCTGCGCATTCGTTGTGTTGCCGGCCTCGTGCGCCACATAATCGGATTTTTTTAAGGGCCATCGATATCCTAACTCACTCAGAAAAACATAGTAGAAGTACAGTTACAAGTAAAACCACAATTTCATACTGAGTAATCTGTGAGCCCGTGGTATCACTTCGGACGAGCTGGCCCAATTAGTGCGTACGCGTAGCTCTCCCGCGGGAGCGACAGTTTTAAGACATTCGCCCGGCCACTGTCAAGCCTTTTCAGAGACTGAGTAAATTATAAATTAATTTATAGTTTGTCCGGACGGGGTTCGAACCCGATAGGTCTGGCTTCATCGCTGTTTGGTTTAAGCTTTGACAAGATTTTGCAATTTTATATGTCGCAACTTTTGATCTCTGGATAAGCTGTGATATAAATTATAAAATAAATAAATGTTTTGAATGCATAAGTTGCCTGCCTTGTATGGCTTGATCCGATAAGCGCTCAGACTCTGAAATAGCCTTTTGTAAATGCTAACCTCGTAAGAGGTTTTATTGTGAAAACTGTCCGTCAGAAACAGGCTATTACAAATAGTATTACGAAAGGTTACGTAATTGATATTACAAAAACCGTTTGTATAGCTACTGATTTACCAAAATTGATTTTATTAGCTCAGCGTCGCCCATGGAAAGTAAATCTCGGTTTTATTGTGTTGCCAATTCTTGCGCCGGTTAAGAGGCGAGCCATGCTGAAGCATATGTTGACGTACTAATATGGCCGGCTCGTCCGAAGTGATACCAGGAATATAGAACACGCAGCGAGAAATGGTAGTTTAAATTGAAACAATGTTTCTACTGTTTTTCGCTGAATGAGTGAGGATATTGAAATCATACCGCTCAAGAGGCGTAAAATCCGGCGACACAACCAAGACGCGCAATGTAGCGCGGTTGTCCATGGCCGGCGGTACTCTCTCACCATACAGAAAACCAGTTTGCTCCGTTATCAACAATTTCATTAAAAAAACTAAACTGTGTGGGTCTCTGATATTCTTAGCGAAACATAGTGCTCGTACTATTCTACGCTGGTATTTCTAAGATGTTGAAATGATACGCAACCAAACTAACCTTTACGTTATGAATGAATATTTATTACGACGTTTAGGCGCAAGTCCATATCGGGAAACTGGAAAACCAACCAGGGCTCGGCGATGCTGGAAGCTATCGGCATGAATGACAGATACAAGATGTGGATTGACGAGGTGAGTCTTTTTGTGTTTTAATTTAAGTAGAATTCCTTTTGTGGGTAACAAATAAATGACCGACTTTCTTTCAATGTATCCGATACAGGTCATTATGAGCCTTAAAATATAATAATATTTATATGAATATTTAAGATGCATTTAAAATTAAGTTCAGGGTGTGAAAGTAGACTTCAATTTGTTTCTCAGAAAGTAAAATTTAAAAAAATTATTGAGAACCTCCATTAAAATTTAGTTAACAAACAATCTTACCTGAAAATAAAGAAACGACACTAAAAGTCTATTAAAACACCTCTCGATTCGCACAAATTATAAACCAGATTTAGTATTTAATTTGACAAAAAATTCTCTCTTTATCGCCATTTCGTTCCAAGATGGCGCCGCCATCAAAGCAATATGATTTTTGTTCATACGTAGTGACAACGCTAAGGAATAATACTAATGTCTTTACAAAAGTTATAACCAAAGATATGAGAGGTAAATGTCAGGTTATTTTATTTCTGGTTTAGGAGCAGAGGTGATTTCCATGAACTAAACACACAAAATAAAGATATACAGGTGTCCATTATGCAGGCTGCAAAAACTAGCCATTCTTCTCCGGCGAAATGTATACGTTTGTATAATAATAATAAGCAGAAATAGTGTGAAAAGCGTATTACAATAGCGATGAGTACCCGGAAGATGACGTGGCAGGCAAGCTGCTGCCTCCATCCTCACCCTGGCCTTTTGTCATGTTTCGAAGATCGAAAAGGGCGTGTCATAAGCCCAGTTCAATAAAGGGCCGGAGAGCTTCTGAGCGGCCACTTCTACCGACTCAGACAGCCCGTGAGGCTCGTGTCTCGCAGTAGACGGCCTTGCGCTACTCGCGGCTACAGACCATGTCAAGCTGTGAAGGCAGAATGGCCGGCATCAGATAGCCCTTTCGCTTTAGCTCGGGGAATACAACTTTGCCGAACAGTGACGAATAGTTCCATGCACTTTGGGAGAACCGTCCAAGTGTTAATCGAATTAGTTTGTTTGTAAATTACATTTAAGAAATTGAATATTCGATTGGATTTCGTGATAGTTGAGGAAAAACGTGATTATGTTTACTCACTGTAAAATAGATATTTTGGTCGAAGTTGGTGGTTAAGCTTCGTGAATTTTTTAATTTTAATCTAACAAGCTACCCTTTGAGTAGGGTTCAGCGTAGTGGTATACCCAAGTGTTCTGAAATGTGCTGTTATTACACAGTTAACATTAATATTTTAATTATAGTTTAGTATATTTCTCACGAATATCATGATTTGTAAATATAAAAGTATATTCTAATAGAAAATGACTTTTTATTTAGAAAGGTTTTTTTAATACAATTGGTAGCAAAAGAGCAGGAGGCTCACCTAGGGCAAGCGGCCCTCCGCCCATGGACACCCCCTTGCAAAGCCGCAGGTATGTTGCCGGCCTTTAAGGAGTGTGTACGCTCTTCTTTTGAAGGTCCCGCATAGTATTGGTTTGGAAATAGCCCTGCTCGCAGTTGATTGCACAGAGAGGCGGTGCGCAGCACAAAATGCCTTAAATAACGCTCAGTTGTGGAACGACAAACATCCAGATGAAAGCGATGAAACTTTGCATTCAGCCTCGATGTTCGATGGTGAAATTCAGCACCAGGCATCAGTCCAGACAGCTCCTCCGAACATTCCCCGTGATAGATGCGGTAGAAGATGCTGAGTGAAGCAACATCTCTACGCGACGTCAAAGAGTCAAGCCGATCGGAAAGGGTCTGGTCGTCAACAATTCGAGTTTCTCTACGCTGAATGCAATCTAGAGGAAGCTGGTATTTGGGAGCTCCCGCCCAGATGTGCGAGCAGTACTCCATATGAAGGCGAATTTCCGCTTTATAAAGCTGCAAGTGATGGCCAAAAGTGAAGTACCGCTTCGCCCTGTTGAGCACTCCTAGCTTCTTGGAGGCTAATCTAGCCTTGTCCTCCAGATGACTGCGAAATTGAACATCTCTAGAAATGTTGACGCCAAAAATTAGTATAAGATGCATCTTTCCCGTGGCAGAGCCATGCTAAAACATAAGCTGACCCACAAATTAGGCAGGCAGGTCCGAAGTGACAGCACGGACTACAGAATAGGCAGCGTGGATCGGTGCTTGTACTGCGAAGAGTGAGTTCGCAGAGTGAGTGAAGATATCGGAGGCCCTTAAAAGTGTCGCTTAAGCGGCGTAAAAAGCTGGCAACAAAACCAATAAGAACAATGATAACAATGCTATTCACGGGCGGCGGTGTTCTCTCACCATATAGGAGACCCACCTATCCGTTGTCCAAAACACATACAAAAAAAATCTTCAGTACTGTCGTCACTATAGGAACGCCAATTGCTAAGGTTGTATTTTGAGTAAGTATAATTAATTTCAAAAAATGAATTCAACCGACTTCAAAGTATCAAATTTATTAAGACGCTGTTCGAACTGAAAAACATCTACTTTGTTGGTAATGATTAATTCTATGTAGAGTTTTTGCTCTAAAAAGATATAAGGTTAACTATTGTCTTAGAAGGTATCAACAAGGAATAACTAGATTGTGTGGCTCTGCAATTAGAGAGACGACATTTAAAGTTTATTATTACACTGTCGATCCCTGATTATAATATTATGTGCTACGCCACGTATCACGCTGACTATACAATGACATTAGAATGACTGTTACATGGTACAATTTAAAAGGAAGGATCACTTCGCAGTGGTGTTCCTTCCTGTTTCTTTGTGACGCCCCATTCGCCGATTCGGTTCAACGACGACCGAATAGAAGTGGAGCAAAGCCAAGACTATGTACTTGTATAAATCTCACGTACCACCTCGATGTTTGCGATCATGAGGGGATCATGCCGCAGACCACAGTCTGTGATATAAGCTGCCTACAAAGGTACTTCCAAACCAAAACGATTTGGGAAATTCCAAAAGCAGAGAGAATAACTTTGAAGGCCGGTAACAAACCCAGCAAGGACTGGGAGTGTCCATGGACGAAGGACTCCTTATCCTAGGTGAGCCTTCTGTTCGCTTGCCTCCCTATTTTCATCAAAAAACGCATGTGGATGTTGCTAATCAATTTTGTGTCGTTGACTGAATTTTGTCGTTTTATTTCATGAAATAATAAATCATGACTCATAAACAGATTTTTTTATTATTTCTATCGTATAGCAGAGCGGGTGGATGACCTATACGGTAGATAATTCCGCCGCCCATGGACAACCGCACCACAGTTGACGCGTTGGTTATGTTGCCGGCTTCTCACTCAGCGAAATACAGTAGAAGCACTGTATCAAGTACAACCACCATTTCACGCTGAATATTCTGTGAGCCCACCGTACCACTTCGGTTAGCCGGCTTAATTGTTCGGCAGCATTTGTTTTACGTAACATGAAACAGACACATGGAATTCATAAGCTCTTTTTTGGTGTTTGTTGGAAGTTGGTGAGATATCATTGTAATGCAACGAAGACAATCAAAGTGACATACTTGTGTGACAATGTGCGACATTATTTCTCCGCCGAACTTGGCACAGTTGTTGAACGTTGGCGTTTGGACCGTAATGGCACCAGTTCTTAATATGAATGGAGAAAAGGTGATTGTATGCTCGCTATTTCCATGTTAATTCTGACGATTAGACTTTGTCGCGGACTTTTTATAGACATCATCACGCTCTACGACTGAATCAGTTCTTCGATTTCTTTCAAAGCACGAAAAGGCTTTTAATGTTCGCGTTAATATAGCTTGCGTTACTCACAAATAGCATAGCTTTCTTTTTCTATACTTTAGTCTAAGTGTACAAGTACCGTTTCACGCTGAGTATTCTGTGAGCTCGTGGCATCATTTCGGACGAGCCGGACCAATTAGTGCATCCGCATTGCTTTCCACGGGTGCGACATTATTAAGACACTCACCCGAAATAAATTATAAATTAAATTATAATTTTCCGGATCGGGATTCAAACCTACTTATATACCTTTTGCTTCATGGTACGAGGTTGTAGTAGCTAAGTGGTTTCATGTCCATTGCTGTAAGGATTTTCAAGATTACTTCAGTAGATCTAGTAGATAGATGGAAACCGTGGCAAACGCGGAGAAGGCTCACTAAGGGTAAGCGGTCCTCCGCCCATGGACAAAGGTCACAACAGGTTACCCGACAACGTCACACATCCACAAACGAAACCTCATTATAGATATATGGCGTAAACAATTGTTGGATTAACATAGTTTCTTGACCGTTGTCAGATGTGGGCGCATTCTTGAATAGTCTGTGAGCTAGTAAGACCTAGTCCTATTTGAAATAGAGGTGGGAACTGGATGTCTATTTGTGGGATGGAACACCGCAATATCGATTCTCCTTGTGTCTGGGAGGTCTCGTTTGAAATCTTGAAGCGTAAACGGACTGAACAATCCAATTTCCCACTTTTATTTGTATTGGGTCCGATTTATTTAGGATCGGTTTGTTTTAGCCCTTTACATAATAACCTTTTCCATCGTCTAACAGAAAGTGGGTTTGTTTGCGACTTGTATTTCACACATATTATGTATTTTAACAACCATCATTTGCTATGATTGTTATGCTTGGTTGCCGTGACTCACTTTTATCGTCATATATAACGACACAGGGTCAATGATGAGTCGTAGAGCTCTTTGATTAAATTTGATACAAGCATTCTTATGGTTCAAACTGAACGTTCTCCAGGTGAGTGAAATCTTCGGAGGGCTGGAAGTATGTGCCCTGGAGCTGGTGGTGGGCAAGGACGGCCGCGAGCACGTCATCGAACTGAACGACTCGGCGACATCGTTCATGGGAGACTCCCAAGAGGAAGACCGCCGCCATCTTGCCGATCTAGTCTTCCAACGGATGCAGGTGATTCGATTACCTTTTCCGACAGAACGCTCAGTCTCAAAGGCTATTTGAAATGATTTTCACTGAGTGCGTGATGATTTTTTTTATTCTTTAGCGGACAACGGAGTAGGTGGGTCTTCTGTATGGTAAGAGAACACCGCCGCCCACGAACAACCGCGCCACGGTCTGCGCATTGGTTTTTGCGCACTTTTAAGGGACTCCGATATCCTCACTCACTCTACGAAACACAGTACAAGTACCGTTTCACGCTGAGTATTCTGTGAGCCCGGACCAGCCGACCCAATTAGTGCGTCATCATCTATATCCGAAGCCATGGAAATTATGCCGCCTAAGCAGCGTAAAAAGTCGGCAACACAAGCAAAACGCCGAATGTGACATGGTTGCCCACGGGCGGCGGTGTTCTCTCGCCATATAGGAAACCCGTCTGCTCCGTGCTCCGCTATACCATAGAAAAGAGGAGTTCAAGGAAAATTTTACAAAGTGCTTTAGAATCGCTCAATTTCTCTATTTATAGCAACAATAGCGGTTTTAGCAGAATTCCAAATACACTCGTCTATTTTCTTATTCTCTTCAGTTTTTCGAATTAAACTCTGTAAAAAAAATGCAAAAGATATTATTTCAGTCGTGATGATATTGTGTATTGCTAACTCCAGAACGTCTGTCGTCCTGGTATTCCCAAAGCGGCATCGCGGAGCTCCGTGTCGGGCAGCGGGGCGACATCGCCCGAGGACCGTACCCCGGCGCACGCGCCGGGCGGCCCGCCGACTGCCCCGCCGCCGGCCCCCTTAGCGGCCGCTACCAGCATCGACCGCCCGCTGCCCCCGATACCAGCTGAACCAGCGCAGCCGCCGCCGCCGCCACTCACTCGCCGAGATTCGCAAGGTATGCCGAATATTAAACACCTTCATTTATAAGTATGTGCAGTCTTTCAACAAGGACGGCGTTGTCCTATGTGTATGGCCATTAGGTTTGAGCTCTTGGCTCAATTGGATCTTGTACGCAAAATTGTGCAAGTTGAAGCCTGTGAAAGGCCGAGTTGTTGTGCGCGGCCAGCAATCGCAACACTCTCCCGTACTGCGGCGACGTTCTCGGCCGATCTGGCTTCCTTTTACGTGAAGCTGTTAGGTGGTTGCTCGCTCTATTTGAAGGACCCTATGCAAAGATAATCTCTTATAATCTCTAGTAAGACCGAGATTGAGAGGTTCTACGAGCGGCTGTATGCCTCCACTTGCAAACCTGTTGATCGAATCACTGGTGATCAAAGAGCCAAGCTATCCCCACACTATTCTGAAGACATCCCGGACCTCAGCCTATGCGAGATTGGTGATGATCTGGAGCAGCTTAAGTTGCAATCGTTGTTTTTGATAATCACCTTACCCTTGAAACTCATCTAAAAATAAGCAAAGAAAAACACTAGTCGAATAGATAACCTCCTTTATGGTTTTTCTTAAGGTCGTTTAAAATACACCGAGCCTACCTCTTTTTGTTACAAAATCAGTCCAAAACAGCAACATTCACTTCACAAAGAACCACGTACGAGGCTATCAAAATTCTTTGAAATTTAATTCTAAAACAAACAATTCCAGTGTCCCAATCGTCTACAGTGTCATCGACGTCGGCAGGGGCCCCGCCAGCCAGCGCCGCCACCGCCGCAACCGCCACCTCCGCCACCTCCGCCACCACCGCCACGGGCAGCCGTTTCTCCCGCCAAGGCTCGCTCAGCGCCGCACTCACTGAGGACGCTGAGGACACCATGAAAAACCTTCGAAAGACCTTCGCGGGCATCTTTGGGGACATGTAAACCCACGTTTTCTGCTATTAGGTTGCTCATTTTTGTTCATAATCATTTGTTAAGCTATTGCATAGCTTTTATCGCGACTTTTGAGCGCGGTGACCGAATCAAAAAATCCCGTAACGGAAATAAAATACCTATCACTTGAATTGATATCAAAGAAAAAATCGTGCATAAATAAAAAACAAATAAATAATTATACTGACATAAGTTTGAAATTCTATGCAATAGCTTTGCCACGCATTTCATCCGTTAGATACGGCAAAGTAGTAATTGGAACATGAAACAACTCAAGCGAACTAGACCTAATGAACAGTGCACACTCGTACCTATAGGATGTCGCTGTTTCACGAAATGACAATTGTCTTCGTTGTTCGTGACTGTTAAGATACAAAAGAGTTTATTTCGCTTGGCTTACAGCATTGTAAAGTTGGCATAGATTTTATTAATCACATAGCAGTCTGTTTGTAGTATTGAGTCGTTGTATTAAGGAATGACCCGTTTGCCTCTTCCCGAACGTTAAGTTTAAGTGTTGATAGTAATAGATTTTTTACAGTAAGTTAAATATGTGAATTTTACGGATCATCTAAGCCAGTGTTTCCCTACCTGTGGTCCACGGACGCCCGGCGGTCGGCGAGTATTTCAAATAAAGCATATGCGGACGCACTAATTGGTCCAGCTCGACCGAGGTGAAATAGTAGTACAATAGTAGTTGTACTTTAAGCGGTGCCTCTACTTTGTGTCGCTGAGCGAGTGAGGATATAAGAGGCGCTTAAAAATGCCGCTTGAGTGGCGTAAATACAACCAATGCGCTGACTGTGGCGCGTTTTCCATGGCTGTCGGTATTCTCTTGCCATATACGACACCCACCTGCATCATTGTTTGCTGTACTATAAAAATAAAGTTAAAAAATCCAACACGCTGAACGTCAAAATAAGTCTGCCACCGGTTGCAAGTGAAGTCCACTGAGAAGAAGCGGCGAAGCAGTGTGAAACCAGTGGGATAGGTGTGGAGGCTCGCGGTGTAATCGCTGAACCATACATGAATGCTAATAAGGACAATAAACGCGTAATAGGGGTTCGTTAATGTGCCTGAGTCCCCAGGGGTCCGTGGTTGAAATAGCGTGGGGTAGCACTGATCGAAGCTATTTTGTGATCATGGCAGTCGGTTCGTTTCCGATGGAAGAAGCCAAAACGACACTGAATCTCATTTCATCATTCTACTCACAACAGATGCAGATACTTTGCTTACATTTTGTATTTTTCAAAGGACTTGTGTAAGCGGCAGGCGGTGGATATTTCTAGAGTACTGTTAGTTTGATATAAGCTATTTAAGACAATATTGTTGAACGTAGTGTATTCCACATTTTACAATATTTATTTTATAGTAGTACTTTAGGCTGCGGTGTATCTGGCATCACTTGCTTTCTCTTGTCTGAAGCTTTGTTTTGCAGTTGAGTTTTATTGTACCGGATCTACGGGATGAAAGACACAGACCGGGGCAAATTGCACAAGTATTGTGTGAAGAGCAAAGCGCGTCGCACCGCACATACTCCTCTGTGTCACTAATTGCTGCAGTAACGTTAGAAGCGGCCGTTACGATGAAACTTGTGCCCCGTATTTAATGTTTCGCACATCTGGTACTGATATCATGGAAATCCCATCAGAAACATCGAAACGGCAGTTGAGTCGCTAAAACGACGATCGAATAGAACAGAACAATGATGTCATTAAATATTTGATGACGATCTATTTGGTTTATAAAATAACCTCTTATCAATTATTTGTCAAGAATGGATTCCTTCCAAGACAGATCCGACAGAAATGTCATCATATTATAAACTTGCACGTTCTTATTATGGTTATGCGTGCTTCAAATGTGAACTGTTTCTCCATTTTAGTACTCATTAGCTTAGTATTTAGCCATTTTGAGTGTAAGTAGCTGAATTTGAGTCTGCTTTACTCAGAGCTGTAAGTACTTATAGTTAGACGGCATCAGCGACGGCCGTACAAATACATTCAGTACAAACATCGATACATTCATACATACATACAATTTACGCAGCAAAATAATTTTGATCTTAGCTGCCGTTCTTGCTTTCTATTTTTTATAATACTTACAATTTATTTAAACAATATATCAGTTTAACCTCAGAAAACTGCTGAAATAGTGTAACAAAGATTTTATAAAAAACATATTATTTTTTTTACTGACATAATAATGCTCAACATAGTATTGGCTGCAAATTCTTTGTCTTCTGAACGAAACATCTTCAATGATATTTTCTCTGGAATGTGTGTACGATGTACTTAAAGTTGTCTAGTCTATAGCCTGAGTAAAAAAAAATAAACAGGAACCCAATCATCACTATAGAAAAACCCAATATAGAAATATTATGAACACTCCACTTAAATTTAAAGTTTAACTCAAATTCAAGTGGCTGAAAATCCTATAAGTACTTATACACGAGATATATATATATATAGGGAAAATGGGATTAGAACAACAGGGGCTATTTCATTTCATTTTGGTGTCATAGCATCACATATACAACGAATATTAAACTAAGACAATTAATCAGGATGGTTAAGTTCAGTTTCGAAAAAACCGGGTAAAGTGATGGTAACCGAGCCCAAGAGCCAGCACAGAACGTATTTTTAGAGGAGTTTCAAAATGAAACTGTTATAACTGCATCAATCTACAAAGCGATGCCCAAAGGTCGTCACTGAGACAATAGCAGACAGACAGGCGTCATAAGTGCGTTTTGTCAATTGTCAAAACCGTCGTTATGGAAATGACGTTTGATGATGTTCTCGTAGCGAAATGTAACAGCCATCTATTTCAACAAGTTCCGATCGATTTTAAATCTCGAGGCTTTTGAATATTTAATTTATCAATTATAATTAATATTTGAGACGCCTACACTGTTAAAAACTTACACAACTGCATCTATGTTATTTTTGATGATGTTCTAAGAATTATTCGGTACGAACATTTAATTGTTGCGCGGCATTGAAGCATTGCCTCACTTACCCGGTGCAACGGTTTATTGAGTGTCACGAGACTGTCCAAGTCTAATCAAAACTGAATTCAATAGAGTCGTGTCTTCGCTGGGGCCTTGGCATAGTGTCACAAAAATTCAGTATGAGTAGGAATATATGCACTCGTAGTTAGATTTTGACACGAAACCATTAGCTCTAAGTATTAATATTGGTTAGTAGCAAAGGGAATAGGACCTCTCAAATGTATGACCTTTTCTTATTAAAAAGTTCTATCATCATGTTATGCATAAAACTCTAAAACATTCGTTTCTCAAATGTACATTTACCTTTTCACGGGTTCACAACATACGCCAAAGCGTTGTAAAAAATCCAGCTACACAACCAAATCGCTTGTCCTGGCGCCACCGACAACTGTCCAATGGCGGCGATGACATCTTCCCTTCAACGTCCACCTTCTCGAATGTCCGTTATACACATTGATCGCGCACTGGTTGTAAAAGGCCAAATTTTTCCATACTTCATTCATATACGAATGCAATTCTTGATTCAGTGATTCATATAATTAAATAAGAGTGCAGTGCGATTTTTGAGTCGAAATGCCTCAAAGGGAAAATTATTATATCAAATTTTGTAATAAAATCAAAATTACTATAACATTTGCTGATAACCGGTCATTCGAAGTATTTTGATAGGAGGGTGGTATATTTTCCATACATGTTAATAGATTTCTTAGAAAATCTCTGATGTCATTGAAATAAAAGGGAAAAGGCGTTTCGCATTGGAGAGTTCCTCATTATGAAATATTTATTGTTTTAGCCGATCCTCGATGTTAAGTATCAATGATAAACCTAATATAATGCTGTTGTTGTTGTTGCTGAACAAGTTATACATGTATCTACTCGTAATAAATGGTTCATCGTGATAAAATCAATGCAGAGTCGCACAGAGCTATAATCAGACATTGGAGTTAGGGAAAGGTGGACACGACTTTTAGTAAGTCATTGCCAAGTGTGACGTCTTCTTATTTTGTGACTTTGTAGTGTAACTGTCTTCCGTATTATATGCCTAAGGCCACAGACAGTGCAAATTCCCCGCGAGCCGGAATAACCACACTTTATGGCCGATACCCACTGACACAATGGCAATGACAAGTGTCGATACTATACTGACACCCTGTATACATTTAAAAGCTGTAGTCTGTCAAATATTATTGAATTAAAACTTAGAAACAATAGTTCTCAATGATTTTATCATGATGAATGTATATTTAAAGACATGGTCTGTCGTGAATATAACTCTACCTTTATTTTGTATGCAATTTGTCTTAATTGTTGTTTCGATCACAAATAAAGAAAGCAATAAGTTGTTTAAGTATTCATTATATTAATGACATCCATGTCTAAATTTAATGGAATTTGAATGCATGTTAATCTATGTAATAAATATATACCTCTTTTGGTAACTCATTTACTCGGCGTTTCATTGACGCCGCCGAGCCCTGCTGGGGCGCGGGTGCGCTGGCGACCTCATATGCATAAGTAAGCTCTTTTTTAAGGTCCCCAAGCCTTATTGGTTTTTAAATACATCTACACGCTGCTGATTCAACAGATTATTGGTGTGCGGCACAAAATGCCTTAAAAACGGCCAGTCAATGTAAAATTAAATTACGTATTCTACCCCGAACGTTTTCCGTGAAAAATACGATAGGAGATGTCTTAACCTGCAACAAGTTTAAGGCGTTTGTCGAAAGACAATAGCCTAGAGTATTATAAAATCCATTTTTATTAAACAACTTTTAAAAAATAAGTTTTTAGTAAACGATGTAGGTACAAAGTGAATGTCTTGTCTAAATTGAAAAAAATTGCTATTCTAAGACAACATTAATATACAATTATATAATACTAAGAGAGATGTAGTAAGAAACGAAAGAATTATAAGTAAAAAAGGAAAAATAAGTAAGAATAAATACATTCCAAACTACCCTCAAAAGCCGTCAAAAAGTGACAGCACTCGTTAACATTATTGGACTCGCCAGGCAAACTTCAACAGTTCACATGACTATAGGCAAAAGTATGGAAAACAACGAATACTAAGTTAGCGATAGCCGGCCGGGTCCATGCCGGTGTTGAGACTGTAGTTCCGGTACATGCCAGCGGCGGACAGGCGATTGGTGAACGTTTGACCCGCGGGGAAGAACACCGAAGGCACGGAATGGTAACCTACAATGAGAGTGTTTCAACTATGATATTATATTGCTTACTTTATACGTTATAAAGCGGACCGATTTTCCCATGGACAGCCCCACAACTGCGATCCGCCATTTCGTTTACAGACGAATGTATACATCTATAGAAAAAACCCTACAAAGTTGGGAATATCCACGAAATTCCACTTTAAACAGCTCGTTACTGTTTTTATTTTTAGTTTGTTACTTTTATATTAAAATGGGTACAACATCAATGGTGTCCATAAAAATTAAAGATGTTGTTGATGTTGAAATTGATGCTGTAGGGCTGTTTCTACTATATAATCCTTATACTGTTAAAAAACGACCAAAACTGATGCAAAGTCCGAGCCTTCAACTGCCTTACTTACTTTTGAGAACATTTTGAGAGTCTCGTAAAAATATTCCCTGAAACGAGAGGTGTCGCGTTCGAATCCCGGTCCGGACAAATCAAATTTAATTTAGGTCTAATGTATTCGGTCTCTGGAAGGGCTTGACCGCGGCTGTGCGAGAGTCTTAATACTGACGCACTAATTGGGGCGGCTCGTCCGAACGGAATACTCAGCGCGACCCGTCACTTGTACTGTGTTTCGTAGAGCGAGTGAGGATATCGAAGGCCCTTGTAAGAAAGGCGTAAAAAGCCGGTAACACAGCTAATGCGCGGACTGTCGCGGTTGTCCATGGGCGGCGGTGTCCTCTTACCATAAAGGAGCCCCGCCTGCTTCGTTGTCCGCTATACTATACAAAATATAAAAAAAACAAATCTTCTCTTAAAGCATTGTATCGTTTTTGAATGAAAAAAGAGCCGCAATCAAAAGTGCGACCATATTATTTCATCAATGCTAAGATTATTTATATGACTTTTCTTTTGTTTCTATTCTGTGTTACCTTTTACTGTCTCTTCTACTTCTTGATAATGTTATGTAAGACGCAACGGCACGCATAATTCTTTTTTTTAAAGTTATTTTGATATTATTATGCCTTAAAAATATGAACGACCTTGTTAAGAAAAGCGACATTCACAATCGGAACATAGGAAATAAGCAAGCCTGGTCTTACTAGTGATCAGACTCAGTAAAGTGAGTAAATCTTTTAGCGGTAATGCAATACGCTTTTACGATAGGAGCCCAGAAAACGTTCAGTCTTTCTGTGAATAAAGTTTGATAAGCTATTGCGGGACGTGTGTGATAAATCATACTTTTCAATAGTGTTCATGGCTTTGATTTGGGGATAAGGTGTCAATGCCAGCCATACGCAGGATATGTCTCTGTCGTTGTTTATTTTAAGTACCTCACGCCGGTAATTGTAGACTTATTTTGACATTCAACGAGCTGTATTTCTCTTTAATAATAATATTTCATTTCATTTCGATGCAAATATTATTGTGTTCTTTTGCGCGCCCTGTGTTTAATTATTTTGGTTTGAGCGATAACGCCACCCGTTGTACTTCTGTTTTTGGTTTCAATTTTCTAATTTCTGTGTTTGTTTCTGTTGCTGTTATTAAAGTGTCTGTCTCTCTATTAAAATAGTGTCACGTAAAATGGTTAAAATGGTTGCAAATGCAAGGGTAAGCATTTATTACACCTTATTAAAACAAACAATCGTCGAATTTACAAAATAAGTATATTAACTAAGTATAATTCTTAAGTCTAGTTCTCAAAAACCACTCAACGGTAACTCAATACTGAGCAAAAAATAAAAAAAGTCAACTTAAATGTACTTTTATTCCATTTCATAAACTGAATCCTTATTAGAGAGTTCTACTTAAACGACCTACTCTTAACAACACTTAATACTACTTGATGGGCGACGGGTCCATTCTCGTGTTCAGAGAAAAGTTCCGGTACATCCCAGCTCCCGCTAGATATTCAGAGAAGGTCTGGCTCTTCGGGAAATAGGACGTTGAAACTGTATGCAGACCTAAAAGGATTTCAGCAAAAAAAAGTTTTTGAGAAAAAATCCAAGCGAGCCTCAGAATGAGTGATTGCCTCTGGTTCTTCATTAAAATCTCCATATTTTGATTATTTTAAGTGTTCCAACAATGTTCAATTGTTTTCCCTTTCGTTTGTATGGGAGAGGGGAAAGGGTGTGCGGGTGGGGCACTGCAAACCGTCGCTCAGCCACTTGTGCTGAGGCACACAGCCGAGCACTTCAACATTTTAAACTTACATTGATCATTTTGTGTATCCTAATGTAAAATGTTTTATCGATCTTTATATTAGTAACTTTAAATAAATAGAATATCTATTTATATATTCTAAATACACAGTGTTCCGTGAAATCCTAACGTGGCCAGAGCCTTAAATAGGGCCTATATAATAGCCTAATAAGGGCCGAGTACAGGAGGTACTCTACCTCTCGCAAGAAATGAAAGCGTGACTGCATTCCCTCGCGTTAGCAAAAAGCCTGACTTGCCTATTTTACGTAATCAAAGTAATTTACAGAAATATAAATACTTAACCTTATCCAATGTCGGTTCTCCAAGCGTCTAATTGAGTAATAAATGTTTGTATATACAAAACCTGAAATTAATGAATATTAACTTTCCTCACAGGATATCGTACCTGGCGGAAACCAGCCGTATTCGCTCGCCGAAGTCCTGTAAAACGGGTGTTGCTTGCTCGATTGGCAGCCGTACCCGTTGAACCAATCTGAAACATGTTTCAATCATTTACGACTCTGTAGCTACGATGACGCACCAACTAGGCCGGCCTGTCTGGAGTGATGCCTCCATATGTCAGCATTACTCAGCCACTGTCAAGCCCTTCCAAAGAGCTAATATATATATATAAATATTGACCACTTTTCGTTGTAAATTTAAAAATCAAGAACGGGCCTCCTATCCAAACATGTTTAGGCTTTTTTAGACTATTTCGTAGATAGTTTACGCGACGTCTGCACGAGATCATATTGCTTGTAACAAATGAGTTCCATATGTGTGGAACATGGTGTTAATGGGATTTTCAATTGATACGTATCGTGGCAGGTATTATAACAAGCTAGTCCCGAATCTCAAACTTGCTTAGTTCAGGTGCAGACTATGTTATTAACTACCGTTCTGACACCAATATATACAGTCGAAAGTATGTATGTAAGTAGGTATAGAACATATATAGTATCTTGTACACTAACTGCAATATATAGACTAAAAACCTTTGTCGATATTATTACTGTACCTGCAATGAGCATCTTTTAAAATAAATTTGTATTAATTTGATTTATACTATATTATAATATAGAAGTATATTCATAGCTATCTTGAAAAAGTGTCTCTCACGTGGATGTTCAAATCTCTTGGGCAAATTACAAGTGACGAACACATCTGAGGTCTTGACCTCTGGCTTCCGGATGGCAGCCTGCAAGCTGGCCCTGTCGCTGCAGGTGGCTGAACAGAACCCAGCTTGTTTCTCTGAGGGATTTTCGTAACTCATCCTCGCAAAAATACCAAGTAAACGTAAGTAAAACGCGTCCAAAAAACTCAGGGTTGTGATTTCAACTGTTTGCTTGTTGCCATAGCAACGATGGTTTTATAAAGTTTTGTCGATGCACTATGAATGCCTAGTTTGACTATGAAGCTTGTATTGATGTCTTGTCAAAGTTAGGACGATTATCAGCAGACAGGCAGCAGAGGCAGCAGTGGGTAATTTGGTACTCAACTACTCCGTTTATATTCCACACAGGACTTCAATAGCAGGAATACACCATATGGTTAAATTAAAGAAATACAACAAAGAAAAACATATTAACAACCTCTTTTCATAATGCGTTATCTTATCGAGCCTTATCAAGAAGAGACATTGAAACACTCGTCCCGCAAACACCTGAATCAGGTGTCCATCGCGTGTTCTGCTAAGCAAACAAGTCTTGAACATTCCTTTTACCTCAAGTCGAAGCTGCGTCTGCGCCGCGTTTTCTTAATACCCGTTCAGAGGAGCATTACTTGAGGGCGGCTCGAATGATTCGTTTCCATTCACCATTCGTTCCAGTTATTATTTTTACGCAGTTATCACGTGTTCGTGGCTCACAATTTAATTCGGAAAATATTTTTTTTATTGTTTTTTTTTAACATTTTCATACGTTAGATCTTAAATTCTAACATTTTCACCGACAGATTATATACCGACATATTTTTCCTACTTTACAATGTTTCTTATCTAAGTAATGTTTAAATTCTATTCTATAATTGTTCCTGCTGTTTTTAATTTCCTTTTAAAATTTAACTCTAAAACTAATGCATTCGGAATGCCTTCTTCTCGGAAGGGCGCTGCTGCCCACCCTCCAGTGAAGTGTCCTTTAGTCGCCTCTTACGATATCCCATTAGAAAGACTGGGAGTGGTACTATT
>DWCF01003816.1:0-18444 GCA_018230265.1 Delias oraia
AAGTATAACAGTTCGGGGTACCTATAGGGTAGGCTTAAGGGAGACTCTATTTGTCGAATTTCTCATTAAATCCTTAGGCATTTATAAATCTGGTTGGTCTTTACTATGTCTATGTTAATTGAAGCTCAAAACGTTCCTATTCCGATGTTTTTCTAAGATCTGAAGTAAACTTCAATAAATAGCGATAGTCTAATAAGTAACTGCAAGACTTGCAAGACTCTTCAAGACCAAGACCAACACCAGGTCTACTGGCGCAAGACCAAGACTGGCGAAGTCTTTGGGCAACACTAGTTATAACCAAATCTCACAATTCAAACGAAGGTCAATCCGTATTGTAAAATGTATTTTTATTCAAACGTCTGGAGCCTACAAACATCGTTGCCAAGAATTCATTTCTATAAATTACTTTTAAATAGCGCAATAGTATCAATATTAGACTACCTAGGCACATACCGACATCGCATGAGACTTGAAATTTACTATAAATACGAGCTGACCTTTGCACATATATAAATAACCTTGTAAAGCAAGAAAACTTTATTTTTATGACCATATAAAAGCCATTGACATATTATTGCAAATTTATTTCATTAAATATTAAAAGGTTACAGCATGAATACAAGGATACTGCCATACAACCATATTACGATGAAGAGGAAATTTATACCAAAAGTACATAATTGTAGGTCAAAAATTTTAAAACAAGAGGCTTTATTTAAAATACAGATGATAAACTTGATATTGCTGTTGGTTTAAATCCTTTTTTTATGAAAGGTCTTACAGTGACGACCGCCAACTCACAGGGAAACTCCAGAAACACTAGAAACTCGTTACTCATTACATTATTTAGTATAACGTAAAAGGCAAGAGGAAATATCACATTTTCCGTTTGTAGTTATGAGGAATGTCACGTAGTATTCATGACGAAAACAACAGATGTTACCTTAGATAGAAAAGACAGGAAACTTGAATGTCAATTAAGAATTTGCGAGAGTCATACTTTAAATTTTAGTGCTGTTTTTCTATTTAAAAGTAAGCTATACTAAACTATTACAGATAGCTTAAGTCAGTTGAGCGCGCGGCGCTATGTGTGGGTGAACTTTGTACATATATAGTGACTGTGCGTGACAAGAGGTGCTTACTCTCTCTGAAGTCGGTCCCTCATGTCTGAGAATCGTGGACACTAGGGGATACTTTTGGAGCGGATGATCTGTCGCCATCTTTACAGACAATATGTACAGTCGGGTACAAATACAGTTTTTTACTAGTTCTTAAAAATATAATTTGCTAATTTAATGTTTATTTATTGAACATAATTCTGAATATTCTTTGTTCTTTTACGTATGCTATTTAAATGTTTACTTAATTTCGATATTAAAATTGGATTTGCACTACAAACTGGATCACTAACTCATTCCAGTATATCTCTCGCATCTGTGATATTCAACGTTCTTAAAGAATAGCGAAGCAAATACTACTTCACCGCATTAAAATGTCACCGAATCTCATAGCCTTGACCTAATATCAGTTGCAATGAATTTTCCCACAGCCGTTTTGTTTACAAGGGACCGCACAGTTTATAAACTTTGGATCGTTGCCAACACAAACTTCAACAATAGCTTGAGAAAAAAAACTTGTAAAGAAAGTAGTAATACGAGTGAAACTAAATTTAATTTAAAAAATACACAAAATCCACTGATCAGATTGAAATGTTTGCTATACGAGTTAAAATCCTCCCAGTAAATAGCTCAAGCGGTAATATATTTAAAGGAACTCTAATACTACGCTTTTATAAAGCTTATTCATTCTCTTATAATGAATCTGAAAGATGTCCCTATTTCGTTCAACTGAATTAGACGTATCTATTACGTTGGAAGATACACTAAAAAAGGATTTAGGAATTTTTATTTTGAAGCAGTAATCATTACTTACGAATAAGTCACATTGCTTTAGCTGTCTTGACGACGTCGATTTGTTAATGCAATCAAAAATATCAAAAATTATTTTAGTTATAAACAATAAACCGATGTTTTTTGAATGTCTCAATATCTCAAAAACTTAATTGTGAGTCGAATAGCACCTAATTTTCTGATAAGGATTAAGTAATATAAGCAATTATGCGGGTGCTCGCGAATCTACCGCGAAACGCTAAATATTTGGGAATTACTCTTTCAGTGCCATGAAAACTATACATTACAAAATCAAATTAATATTGTTATTTAATCCATTCGGTCCGTAAACGTCGTTGCAGTTAGTTTTGAATCGCTTAAAAACAAGACAGCATTTCATCATCATCATCATCATTATTAACCTATTAAAGTCCACTGTTGGAATAAACCTCCCCCAAAGACACCCACCTATTGTTAATTGAGCGATTTATATCTAGCGTCTATCCATCGTGTGGCGGGACGTCTCACTCTGCGTTTCCCGGTACGCGGTCGCCACTCTAGAACCTTTCTTCCCCATCGACTGTCGGTTCGTCGAGCGACGTGTCAGCCATAATTAATGCATTACATTTAAAGGTATGTAATTTTAACAACGTATCCGAGTAAAGTTAAAATAATTGCGAGGCACTTTAGAAGTAAATTAGCATAGAGACAATGTCTGAGTTTGATTAACGTAGTATACGCAATATGTAATTACGATGACAGTAAAATTCTAAGGAAAACGAACAACACAATAACGGGCAAAGTCCATTGCGGCAATTATTGTGTTGTGGATGACAAATCCCAGTATGAAGCGTAAGATTCGGATTTCGAATAAGCCGTTCTTTTGTTATAGTGATTTGGCAGCATCTCTGTTATCTGCGACGTAAGTATTGACCTAGGTGTAACTTTAATATGATGTGATATAGTGTCATTTACAATGAATCAATGGGAGAATAGAATATAGACAAACACAAGCTATGTAATATATAAGCTGCTACAAGTAACAGATAACAAACCCTCATATTGAGGCACAGTGTTCTACGCAGTATAAAAACATTGCCGTGCAATTTTTTGCCTTGTAAATAAACAAAGGACTGGTTAATCGCAACTTGTGACCTTTTCAAAACAGCCATGTTTTCTATGGATTACAGCAGAATAAACTGTGGACCTGTTTTTAGCTCAATGTCGCATTAAAAACCGATATTTTTACATTTTAAATATAACAAATCTTCCTTTTTATAATCTATATTAATCCTTATAAGATTAAAATGAAGGTTAGTGATTAAGTTACCTTGGATAAAATAAACGTTTTTTTTTTTAATAGCGGACAACGGAGCAGGTGGGTCTCCTATATGGTAAGAGAACACCGCCGCCCATGAAGAACCGCTCATCAGTCCGCGGATTGGTTGTGTTGCGGGCTTTTTAGGCCAGTTAAGAGCCACTTTTAAGGGCTTCCAATATGCTCACTCACTCAGCGAAACACAGAACAAGTACAGTTTCACGCTGAGTATTCTGTGAGCCCGTGGTATCACTTCCGACGAGCCAGCCAAATTAGTGCGTTAGCATTATTAAATTTATGTGACGGATATATATAACTCAAGAATGATAGATTTTGATGATATTTGTTATAAAGATTAACATACTGATATATTTCCCGCATATACAAAAATACAATAATGTAGATTTTTATCTGACATTATACGACTTTTACAATGACACAATATTTTCAAATCATCTGAGTTTGGTTGGTCCAAGGATCTGGCTAAGGGATAGAATCGGACTTGGTGGTGTCTTATGGTCCCATTTACATTATTATTTGATACTTTTACGGCACTTTGAACTCAATAATTATGATTTCGCGAAAATTAACTATTTCAATAAGACTGTTCATTAGTTATCTGAGAACTAACACCTCGGTATTCATAAAGCATAATCATTATGGGTCAATAGGTCTTAAAGTTCGTGATAACCTGTTTATCAGTTCCAAGTCGATAAAGGTAATAACGCACATACGTTATTAAATTAATCACTTTCCAACAATGCAAGCATTATTTTATTTAAGTACATATGTCAACGGGCCTGTTTTTCTAACTTTTCTCTTTCGATCTACGTGTAAACACGACAAAAACTTGTGTATCGAATAATTTTATAAACTATTATCAACATAAAAGACATTTAAATAAATATTATCACTCAATATACAAATAAACGTGACATTTTGATTTTTGTAATTAATAATACAATGCCCGACGATCTAACCTACTTATTATCAATAAACATTAATAAATACATTTATAAATACAATGATTTAATAAGTTAGCAACACAGCTAACTTATCAAATAATTTTCATCACGATCAATTAGAAAGCATGAACATGTTGTAATTACGGGAATTAATAAAAAAATATAACCTGATTCAGATTCACGCATGCTAAAAATTTCTAAGACAATGTATTGATTTCACCATCATCATCATCATTTAAGCCGTAGGACGTCCACTGCTGGACATAGGCCTCCCCTTTGGACCTTCATGCATACCTGTCGGACACGACCTGCATTCAGCGTTTTTTTACAACTATTTTATATTGGTATTATTTTAAGGTGCGCCAGAAATAATTCTGTTCAGTTGTTAGTCTGTCAACGGACAGACTAACAACTACATATCTTATACGTGAACCGACCGTAATGGTTTTATGGTTGTAACTCGTAATATGTACTTAACTTAAAGAGAAACATAAAATAAACTACATAGATATTACATTTTCAACGTAATATACAATCGCTTTTGGGATTTTTATGAAAACGTTTAGTATCAAATAAAAGATGCTTTAAAAAGCACAAGAAAATAGCCTCTAAAGTTAAAACAAACGAAATTAACTACCAAACTATAACTGAATATAATTAAGAGTTAGTTTAGCAAGCGTATTTGCACAAACATTGTACGTCATCGTAATGCTCTTGCTTATCGCAAACAGTCAGGTGCATACCTTTAAGTCCATACCTACACCATAGATTAATGCAATTTACAAAAACATTTTACATGGTATGGCACCTATATTATAAACTAATTAAAAATCTCTTATCAAATCCTGGAGAAATAAAACCTCAGAAATAAATACTTATAATCTCAATAATTACACAAAATTACAAATTCGGTAGCTTACACCCTCCGTGCCCTATTCGTTGGTTAGATTTACCCCACTAAAGTAATATTAAATTATACAGAAAATAATTATTACTTAGTTACTAGTTATTACTTAGATACTTAGCAACGATTACTTAATACTGACTTAAAATTTTACAAAAACAAAAGCAGAAATAACATTTTTTAACACTTCTACGCGACTTATAACATTTTCAAACGCAATTCAAAGTTATATAAAAAAGAACAAACACATTTTCGCAGCGCACTCATCCGGCGAGCACACGCCGTCGCCAAAATAATCTTATTACAAGAGGAACGGAAGCTATTGACCTCCGAGGTTCTGACATAAACTAATTGACGGTTAGTAATTATGTTTTCGTAGCTTGCAAATTTTCGCAGCGTAAATTTTTAACTGATAAAACAAAAATTGGTCAAAATTGTACCAAAGCGGCGTTACTTCAAGACATTACAAAAGAAATCATATAAAATAAAACAAAAGTAAGCACATAAATGCTTCAAATGCAAATGGCATATAAAGCAATAGAATTTAAAAGAGATAACAAAATATATCCTTGCAGATCTTACCTTATAGGTAAAAAATTATCAATAACAGTCACATATATCACAGCCACCGATAGACCTAGGTTTAGCAAACGTGCATCTCACACAGCCAACGTTCAGAAACTGAGTCTCATTTAACTGCAAAGCATTCTCAACTTTACCGTGACCGTGATCTGGTAAAAAACATGTCAGCGAACTACAGCTTGTTCACTCTGCGACACATGTAGTGAAAATCGTACGTTGCAAATCACAATGAGAATTAATCATCGAAATAGAACATTTTTGGGAGCCTCGTAACTTAATGGTTTTAAAAGTGTACCATGAAGCGAGAGGTATCGAGTCCAATCCCGGTCTGGACAATTATAATTTAATTTATAATTTATTCCGTCTCTGGAAGGGCTAGACAGCGGCCTGGCGAGTGTCTCGCACTCGTGGGAGAGCCAGTTGTTTTATTAATAAATATTCTAAAAGGGATCTCAAGCAGTTAAAAAAAAAGACACCCAGCATTAGTCAAGCACGTGAAGGCAGTTCCATCATTACTACTATCGACTGCTTATACATCTAGTGACTCGAAAGATCATAAATTTCTAAAATATTAACATTAATTCGAGTTATTATCTGGATATGGACTATTTCAAATAAAAATACACGATAAAATCAAAATAAATAAGGAAATATTGTCGTAGAAGACTCTTCTCATACTTCTACATTTTTAGAGTTAATTTAATTTTGGACTTTTTGATTTTAAGTAGACCATTTTTTTTATATTGTATAGCGGACAACGGAGAAGGTGGGTCTCCTATATGGTAAGAGAACACTGCCGCTCGTGAACAATCGTGCCACAGTCCGCGCATTGGTTGTATTGCCGGCTTTTTACGCTGCTTAAGCGTTATTTTTAAGGACCACCCATATTTTTCAATGACTCCGCGAAACAGTATAACAGCCAATTCACGCTGAGTATTCTGTGAGACCGCGGTATCACTTCGGTCGAGGCGGTCCATCTAGTGCGTCAGCATATGCTTCAGCATGGCTCTCCCATGGTTGAGGATATTATGGCCAATAATAATTTATTAGAAAAAGTGGCACAAAGGGGAATATTTAGCTATTTATAAAGTTAACTAGGACTAATTTAAAAGATGTTATTCGACTATCGTTGCATATTCATGAAGATCTCATTAATATGGCTGTCTCGACTTAATAAAAACACATAAATTTATTTTCTATTTTAATACTAAATTATACAATGTAGGTATTTATCTGCAAAAAAACCACACAGTAAATACATTTTCCACACAAAGACAAAACACCAGCTAATATGACGAATAATGATAAAATTGAGAGAGAATGAGAAAAAACAAAACGACGTTCTTTTGTTACTTAAAAAACCTTGAGGTAAAATAAATACATTATATAACAAAGACTTTATAGGCAAAGTCAACGATTAATTAATTAATTTCAAGAAAGACAAGCAATGTTTAATTAGTTATACATAATTAATCAAGATTAGGTATTAGGTACCATACTATTTTTCAACATTTTACTACATTATGTATAAATTCATGATAATTATATTTCATTATTTTAAAAACCGTTTTTTATTTATTTTTTCGATTGCGTCCATGTTTAATCAGTTCCGTGATGTTTATTGTCTCTATGAATTTTATAATTAATATGGAATGGAATGTGAATCATTCGCATGCATTCAAACTGAATCTTATATTTTTTTAAATTATTTATTAATTTTGTATTTACTTAATATATAACTTATATCATCATCAGCCCATCAAATACACTGCTGGACATAGGCCTCCCCCAAAGACCTATTCCGATCCAGATCGCAAAGATCGTCCTTCCATCACGCGGCGGAGGTGTAACTTATATATAATATATATACTTAAATCTTTATACAATTAAAGATATATACAATATATTACATTTTAAGTTTGTTTCTTATTATATAAACCTTATCTTAGACCTCGTGGAAAATTATCACACCTGACCGTTACTATTAAATGCATGAAACTGTAGTTATATTTGAAATTCCAGTCTTAAACACTACCAAGACCTCGGTACTTAAGAGTCAGAATGTATTGCTGAAATAGTAATAGGTACTTAGAAATTGTTTGAAATGTTCGAAATATTAAAGACAGCTTCTTACCTGGCAACTGAAGCTTCCCACGGATTGAAATCAAGGCAACGAAATACAAGAAACAATGAGCGTGGATGATCAACTAGAGACAGGCCGCGAAATGACCTAACCGGAGGACTTGAGCACTCTTAACGCTGGTGTTACCATAATTTAAAATTAAAAAGTTACCCAAATTTATTCTAAAAAGGATTAGGACCTAGGTAGTTCCATTTCTAACGCTGCACCCTAAATTTTTGTATGTCAAACACATTTCTTGTTTCGAATAAATTATTTAGATAATAGAATCTAGATAAATGGTTTAATAAGCCTGCCATGACGCGAGAGGTATCGGGTTCGAATTCCGGTCCGGACAACTATAAATTATAATTGAATTTATAATTTATTTGGTCTCAGAAAGGGCTGACAGTGCCCGGGCGAATGTCTTAACTGTCACACCCGTGGGAGAGCCATTGTGAAGCATATGCGGACGCATTAATTGGGCCGGCTCGTCTAGTGATATCACGGGCTCATAGAATACTCAGCATGAAATAGTAGTTGTACTTAAAACGGTGCCTTTACTTTGTTTCACTGAGTGAGGTTAACGGAGGCCCTTAAGAATGACGCTTAAGGGGCGTAAAAAACCCGGCAACACAACCAATGCGCGAAATGTGGCGCGGTTGTCCATGGACGGCGGTGTTCTCTTACCATAAGGATACCTACCTGCTCCGTTGTCCGCTTTCAAAATGCTTTCGTTACATAAAATAAGGAAAATAAAATAACCGCATTGAAATAAAAATCATGGTCAGCAGAAGCGGATGCCATCAGGCGGGCGGAAGGCGGCACACACGCAAGCAAGGATGGTTAGACGTAAGGGAGCGAAGTCCGAATGACGAGAATAGATCGCTGAAACTGCATCACTTAAAAAAAAAGACAAGAATACTGTAATTATTTCTTAAAAAGAAATTTAGAGATAATTATTTCTTCTTTGAGAGCCCTGTAGCTTAGTGGTTTTAAAAGTGTACCATGAAGCGAGAGGGTTCGAATCCCGGTCCGGACAAGAATAATTAAATGTTATAATTTATTCAGTCTCCGGAAGGGCTTGACACTGGCCAAGCGAGTGTCTTAATATTTTCGCACCCGTGGGAGAGCCATGCTGCCGCACTAATTGGGCCACAGAATACTCAGCGTGAAACGGTACTTGTACTGTGTTTCGCAGAGTGAGTGAGGATATCGTAGGACCTTAAAATGCCGCTTGAGCGGCGAAGAAAGCCGGCAACGCAACCAATGCGTGGACTGTGGCGCGGTTGTTCAGAGGCCGCGGTGTTCTCTTACCATATAGGAGACCCACCTGCTCCGTTGTCTGCTATAGAATTAAAAAAATCTTTCTGTTTATGTAGTAGAATTTCGTTCTGTTATTGTCACATACTTTAGGATATCTTCCGCCGTTTAAACGTATTTACCAATCTTCAGTCAATATAGGCATAGCAAAAACTAATATTTATTTAGTATTTTTACTAATATTCATTCATAGTAAGATAAATATTTGCATTGTGGAATAATTTAGTTTTATTATTATTGACACGAAAATAGTCATAGAATTAAAACAAATTATACGTTTGCTGAGATTACAAATAAAACTGAAATATCATGAAATCAAATTCTCTATCGCATTAATTGTTGTACGCATTAATTAATTATCCTATCCGTGCAACGGTCATAAGGAGAAAAAAAGGTTAGAACACGACACGAAATCGCCGGATGTAAACAATAACACCATCGATCTTTGTATTTTGTACTTCTGACCCGCCCCCGATATCTCAGAAGGCCTCTGATAGTTTATCGTGGCCCTGGCAGGGTTGATAAAACACGGATGTTCTTTGCCGGGAGATTGTGTGCGGGTGCACCTATATACATAATTGTAGCGTGATAGGGTACGTATTGATTGGTTTTTTTTTATAGTATAGCGGACCTTCTACTGTGTTTCGCTAAGTGAGTGAGGATATCGAAGGCCCTTAAAAATGCCGCATAAATGGCATAAAAAGCCAGAAATACAACCAATTCGTGGAGAGTGACGCGGTTGTCCATGGGCCGGTGTTCTCTTACCATATAGGACACCAACTCGCTCCGTTGTCCGCTATACAATAAAAAAATGTAATAACATTTGTAGTTGGCTTCTTTAAAGTTCTTTTTTTTTAAAATTTATTCCACCGCCTTTCTATAAGTTGCAATACCCGTTATTCGAAGTCGGAGAAATATTTGATGAGCACGTCAACTTAAATCTCGTTTCTAAAACTATTTAATATCATCTAGACCCATGAACATAATACCTAAATAAAATCTGTAGACAGTACATCCTCAGAATTGATTTGGATATCAGATTCACTTCTATTAGAATAGTTTAAACTGTTATTAATTACCAGTGCGAACGGAACCTACAATCTACCGCATTTAACCTAAACGGTTCTATACGAGGCGGTAAATTACTTAAATCATAGCTGAGATAATGTAACTGCGACAAGTGGGACAAAGCATCGCGTGATGTCTGCCCCTGTGGACTTTGTACACATGAGACAGCAAATTGTGTTGTTTTTGAGATAAAATAATAATCTATAGACAGATTTAAAGGAAAATAAAAGGGAAATTAATAAATAAATAATACCTTGACACCGGCACTGTTATACTGATACTGATAATAAGGGATTAATTATCTACACATAATTAAGATATCATAATGTAATTATAATAGATAAGTTAAAATATATTTAAATTATGAGTAGTTTGAATTAGATTACTTGTATATCATAGATTTTAATTTTTTAATGGTTATTTAATCCTTTTATTTTGTATGGGTACTTTTTGTGCCTAACTTTAAAAAAAATAATAAATTTAAAAAAATCAACCTGTTAACAAACATGTCTGAAGTCTTATATCAAGAGTCAAGCATTAGGCAAGCACTGTGTATAAAGCTGTAAGGACCATACTTTATTATTACCATTACAGAGATAGCTAAATTACGTAAAAATATGTAAATATTAATAGCCTACTATCAGAATTAAAAAAATCTTAATTCTATGAAGACATAGTCATCAACATGAACTATGAACCAAGTGCATCCATCATAAGGGGTTATTTGGGTTGTGAACCCTGTCCTTAAATTAGATCACAATTGTGTTAATACTCAAGGTCACATATAATGAGGTCGACAAATGTCGCAACAAATCAAAAACAGCCAATGAAATATTTTCCATTGTGCTAAACTCAGTGTAGTTTGTATAATAATTGTTTAATCACCATATTTGGTGTAATAAAGCATCTTCTTATTGAAAAGCATTAATTGATGTTATTAAATAAATGTACAAAATTAATCTGTCAACGAAGGAGCCAAGCTTTCATATATTTCGCTCTGTATCCAACCTTGAACTTGCACATAACAATGCAGTTTTATTACATTCTTTACACAAGTAAAATTTATGGCAATATATAAAACAAATCTTTACAATATAAGGATTATTTATAGAAACATAAACAGTTGATTTATTTTTATTCAAAATTTCTTTACAAGCTACAATATCTAATATTGATGGTAATTAAAAATCCCCATCATGCTATCATGTTATATAAAATGTCTATTTTCAATAATACCTTATAATTATAAGATTGATCTTTATTTAAGAAGAGATCTTTATCATTCTAATCGTTCTCATTTATGTCTCTATTAAAATTAACCATTCTAAACAGTCTGATTCATTGAGGGACTATAATAACTACATATCTTCAAAATTTATACGAGGGCATAATAAAATAAACTAGGTTTGTAGGTGATTATGATAAATCTGTTAGATAACTATTTCCATCTATTTACCTAGAATACCATTTTGGAGGTAAAGTCATTTTAATCACCTATCTTAACAGAAAATCATACTTGATATGAATTTGCATCTATTATACATAATTTATATGAAAAAATTATATGTAGAATATGAAATTTGGGACAGTTATTAAGTAAGAGGACTTGTTCAAGCATATGGTTGAAATATATTAAGAGATTTTTTTTATTTTATATTATGGTGAAAATAATTGAATTTATTTAATATAAATTAAATTATTTGAAAACTGCAAGTATTTGTAATCATTTAAGTTTTAAGAGGTGTTATATGTTTATATAGGTTTATAATTTATTTAAATGTTATCTCAATGGTGATGATGATGAAAATATTAAATTAAATGAAAAGGTTTTAAATAAAATCATCAATATATGTGTGTGGTACTAAGAGATAAGGACGAGTAACGATATAATCTCTAACAATCGATATCGTTTATTATGATTTTTTATTTTAAATTAGATATTAATAATAAACTTATCAATTATTTTAAATAAAAGATTTATTCTTGAAACAAATGTGGGTGCGATTCGAGCGAAGTGAAAAAAATATAGTCATATTAACGGCAATCAGATTTATATGATAAACTATTGTACGTCTTGATCAGTTATTTTATAATTTTAGAAGAATTAAGTAAAAGAGAAAATAATAATAAACGTTTGTAAAATAGGTTAGAAAATGCGACACTTCCCTCGCTTATGTATTAAAATACTCATCCTGGAATGGAATAAAAACTTACCTATCGACCGTTTTGTGTTTTTATTCACTGCGAAACTAACACTTGTAAATTATCACTGAATTTTCGAATAAACTAGAGGTAAACACTGGCACAATCTATTTAACGTTCACTGCAAAACCAACCAACCCGAAAAACTAGTGAAGTGAATCGATGTATCTTAAACTGTCATTCGAGTTCAACAGTGTCATATATCGATTCGGACACTCACGTTTTATTGTATGCCATATATCGCTTTAAATTACATTCAATTTTGATATTAAAATTTTATAAATAGACTTTATTTTTAATTGTTGTTTGAAGCTTGCACTATTATATATTATATTTAGTGTTATATAGAAAGTTTAATCGTTGTACAATCGATTTGAACGTATTTCGACGGAGTCGTTGTTCAATTTGCTTTGGGATGAGAAACGTATCCAATCAGAAGCAAGCTAGCCCGTGAAAAAGGTGGCGTGATCCCGACGTCAGCAAGTATATCCACAGAGTAGAGAAGTTTTATATAGTGAAATAGAATTTTCTAAAAATCTTAATAGCATCATCTAATATATAATCTAAAAACTAGTATTTTATCTAATTTTACTTTGTTTTTTTTTATTTCTTAATGCAGTTTAAATCAGAACAGTAAAGCATCAATATTACCGTTTCGTAAATACATTTTTGTATTCTACAATTTTAAGAAATATTTTAAGGAAACAGAATTGTTTTAATTAAATTAATTTTTATTTTCATTTAAAAGTATTTGTTTCAAATGTAAATTTTATTTAGTTTAACTGTTTTATTTTCCTTTTCAATAGATATATCGAAGATCTTGAGTATTCAAGAGATTGTTAACGAATAATCCTATTCTAATGTATATAGTCCAGAACATAATAATACATTTTATTATAAATACTTCTTAGAGAATTCTATTTTGATAGAAGCATCCATTTTATAAGTAAAAATCACAAAGATGCTATTGAAACACGTTTATTTTTTTTAAATTATTTATTTTAGTAATCTAAAATGTTTAAAAATTACACGGATATTTGCGATGTTGTGTCTCTATTGGTATATTGCCCCGCAGAAAAGGCTTATTTGTTGAGTAAGGAGTCCAATGGAGAATTCTGGATACCCTCAAGCAAAACAGAGAAGAATTGCTGGAAAATGTCTGCGCATAAATTGAATTTTGAGGTACGGGTTGCGTCCTACCTACAGTTTCTATTTAATATTTGCAGTTTAATTATGTTAGTTATTCCATTTTGGTTTAAGTTATTTGGAATGGATACGTCTGCCCCATGTCAACCGTTGCGTGTGTACAAAGTTTGGCTTCCGGAACATCCCAATTCTTGTGTTTACCATGCGGTATACAAAGTTGCTATTAAGCCTGACGTTAAGAAAAGAGTTAAACGAAGAACGGTAAGACATAAATTCTTCTTCTTGATAGACTTGGTCGCAGTAAATATTTTAAACTTGCTGTTATCCGCTTTACAATCCTTTTTTATGGTATAGTGGACAAACGATCTGGTGGATCTTCTATATAGTAAGAGAATACCGCCGCCCATGGACAATCGCACCATAGTCCGCAACCGCACCATTGGTTGAATTGCCGGCTTTTACACCACTTAAACGGCATTTTAAGGGTCTCCGATATCCTCACTCATTTCGCGAAACACATTGAAGCACCGAAATACAGTAATATGCGAGCTCGTTGTATCACTTCGGATGAGCCGGCACAATTAGTGTGACAGCATATGCTTCAGCATGGCTCTCCTACATGTACAACAATATTAAGACACTTGCCCGGTCACTGTCAAGCCCTTCTAGAGATTGAATAAATTATAATTTATATTTGCCCGAATTTTCGAACCCGATACCTCTCGCTTCATGGTAGACTTTTTAACCCACTTAGCTAAGAGGTTTCTACATTTAGATTTCTGCGCTTTCCGAATAGCAATCATTTGATATGATCTGATCGATAAATGACATGATAAATCGATCTGATATAATCGCTTCATCTCTTAACTCGTGACCTAAAAATTCTGAAGAGTTACAAAGCTAAAAAAATGCTTTTAGAAAAATATTAGTCTTTTCCTGTTAAAGTATATATATAGTCGATAGTTGAGTATTTAGTATTTATTAATTTTAAAATAACAACGCTTGATAAAAAAACAATAGCAGTTTTTATATATTGTAAATATTTTCTTACGCTTTACGTTGTAGAATACTTTTTATTGTTTAAGGGCATTCGAAATCGCCTACAATGGTTTACCATGGCAGAACTAGAACGTTTAAGAGCGCATGCAAATCTTCGGAGTCCAGAAATTGCGATCTTTGCTCAAATGGCATTGGGAGATGTGCCCAAAGAAGCTGATTTCTTAGTATGATAATGGCACCTAACTGTTTTAAATTTCACTGAGAATTGATATTTGAGAACCTCTTAGCTAAGTGATCTAATAAGTCTATCGTGCAGTGAGAAGTATCGGGTTTCTATCCCGGTCCAGATAATTTTAAACCATTTGCTCCGTTGTCCGCTATACCATATAAAAAATGACAAAAGTAATAGAGATCTATATTACGTCTTTCTTGGCATTTAAATACATAAAATACAGATTTGAAAAGTACCTACTCGCCTTGCCCTTTTGTGCCGGCAAAGTTTTGCTCTACAATCACCTGTGGATATATTTTTTATTTCATAATAGCAGACTAGGCATACTTCGCCCTGTCCCGTAAGCCTCCTATCGCGTGCGACTAACGTGCCATTTTTTATTATATTTTGGCCAATTTGCATAATATTATAAAACAAAGCCTAGATGTTATTCTTTTGTATGAGCTATACTATTGCAAAGTTTCATTTTTTTTTATTTTATAGCGGTCAACGGAGCAGGTGGGTCTCCTATATGCTAAGAGAACAGTGCCGCCCATGAAAAACCGCGCCACAGTCCGCGGATTGGTTGTGTTGCGGGCTTTTTATGCCACTTAAGCGGCACTTTTAAGGGCCTCCAATATCCTCGCTCACTCTGCGAAACACAATACAATTACAATTTCACGCTGAGTATTCTGTGAGCCCGTGGTATCACTTCTGACGAGCATAATAAAAGCAATATAAAAAAGTATAATAAACATTCATCCGTACTTACAAACTTTTGCGTTAATAATGTTAGCAGGATATACGTCACATTAAGCTTGCATGCGGTAGATCCGAAATCAGTAATACTAATTTTACATACCAATGGTACTGCAGGATTTTGAGATCGGTATGATAGTTGAGATTTGCGATGACAATGTGCTAATTGGTGTCGATGTAGCTGGAGGTGCTGTCTCTCTTGCGGCGCCTCATTGCCAGTTACTGCAAGCTGCTAGTTATAACAGAGACGGTAGGCATTTAATTTATCGTGTACTTCAAATACCTCAACTGATTTGTCATTATGGTTACAATTTTACTGAATGTCAATATATTTGGCCGCGTTTTTTAAAAAAGTACTTGTGGAACAATATGATTTAAATATAGCAGCGCAAAAAATGATCCCAGGGCAAGCCGAAACCATAATTACTTACGGTACTTCACAATCTATCCAAAGAGTCTATATATAATCTATCCATAGTGAATTGAAGGAATCTTCAAGATTCCAGCAATATTACAGAATAACATCAAATTCATCAAGTTTTTTTATGGAAACGATGGGAAAAGTGCAGGAGGCTCATCTAGGATAAACGATCCTCCGATCATGAACACCCTTTGCAGGGCAGCGGGTTAGATGCCGTCCTTTAAGAGATGAAGGCTCATTTTTTGAAAGTCCCCAACGTATTGGTTTGGAAATACCCCTGCAGGCAGCTGATTCCATAGAGTGGAATTACTACATTAAAAACAGTTATGGAACGACAAACATCGAATTTATACAGATGAAAAACGGTTTTAGATGCGAGCTAAATTTATCATACTTCACTCTGTGATTAGTGTATGATTTTATATTTACAGATCAGATACGTCTTTATAACGAGTTCATATTAATGGTGTACCCTTCTTTGTATATGAGTCCGAATATATTCACACAATTCATGTCAGATCTTGGTTGGCAGAAGAATCAGTGCTCCAGTTTATTTAGGTACTTTTCCCTTACGTTATAAAACATTATATTCGTAAGATATGCGCGTGATAGATACAGATGGCGACAGATCATCCGTTCCAAAAGAGAAATCATCCGATCCTTAAACATGAGGGACCGACTCATAGATAGTATATTATATGGATATAATATTAATTTTAATTTTTTTTTCAAGAAAATAAAAGCTCAATTGCGTTTCTCTGTATAAAAAAACTACATTTATATCTCTTACTTTTAGTCTTATAAATTAACAATTATGTGTACAATATAAATTAATAATTTCTAAAATAATTATTTTCTAATAAAACAATATAATGACATCTTGTCAAGTGTTGACATTTAGGTTTTGTCTATGCTAGATAAAGAAAATATTCTTATTTAATAAGAAGGCCAAGGTTTTATTTACATACACTTAGATTAATTAATCGAATTGGGGTTTTGGCCTGTAAATTGATGAATACATTAGTAATTAGTAAAGGATTTATTGATAATGAACAAATAATTTATTGTATTTATTCAAGAGCTGCAGATGTTTCGTGTCGAGGTGGTTTATCATTCCTTGACGTAATGTTGTGGTGTGCGTCCCTGGAACCCATGACACAGCACCTGGGAGTACCAGCTGAACTTCGATGTAAATATATTTTCAGGCAGGTTGAATTTTATGTATATTTATTTAAAATATATTTATATTTATCTATATTCTGAGAACCTCGTAGCTAAGTGGTTCAATCGGTCTACCATGAATCGAATCCCGATCCAGACAATTATAAAAGATAATTTATTCGGTCTCTAGAAGGGTTTGACAATGGCCGGGAGAGTGTCTTAACTCTACTGTGTTTCGCTGTGTTTCTGGTATATAGGATATAGTAGTAGTATATAGTTATATGGTATATAGGAGACCCACTTGCTCCATTGTCCGCTCTACTGTAAAAAACATACGAATTAAAATATTATTAGAGATTATTATTAAATATGAAATACGTTAATTACTAGCTTGGTTAGATTATTTTAGAAGAATCTAATTCATATCCAAGTTCAGCGTATTGGTAATATATAAAAACTCAAATACGAAGACCTGAGACAATTAAGAAGATAAAATACATGAGTATACTTTTTAATGCGGACAACGGAGCAGATGGGTCTTCTATATGGTAAGAGTACGCCAATGGACAACCGCGCCATAGTCCATGCATTGCTTGTGTTGCCGACTTTTTACGCCACTTAAGCGTCATTTTCAAGAGCTCCCGATATCCTCACTCACTCTGCGAACCATGTACCGTTCAGTACATGTACCGTTTTAGGCTGAGCCCGTGGGCCCGTGGTATCATTTCAGACGAGCCGGCCCAATTACTGCGTCAGCATATTCTTCAGCGTGGTTCTCCCACGGGTGCGACAGTATTAAGTAGTGTTGCCCAAATGCAGGACCAAGACCAGACTTCGCCAGTCTTGGTCTTGGTCTTGCTGCATGAGTCTTGCAAGTCTTGCAGTTACTTATTAGACTATTGCTATTTATTGAAGTTTACTTCAGATCTTAGAAAAACATCGGAATAGGAACATTTTGCGCTTCAATTAACATAGACATAGTAAAGACCAACCAGATTTATAAATGTCTAAGGATTTAATGAGAAATTCGACAAATAGAGTCTCCCTTAAGCCTACCCTATAGGTACCCCGAACTGTTATACTTACGTACTCCGTGAAGTCCTGCAAGACCCAAGAGTCTTGCAGGCTTAGTCTTGTTCTTGCGCAAGTCTTGCAGGGTCAGTCTTGGTCTTGCGTCTTGCAGAAATGAGGCAGTCGTGGTCTTGGACTTTTGCAAGACTGACTGCAAGACTCTTGCGTCTTGCGTCTGAATTTGGGCAACACAAGTTACAACTTACGGTTTTGGTTCCATAGCGTACGTGTTGATGATTAGAGAAGTTGGCGTAAGCAGTGCGATTCATTCAGTACATATGCCTATTATCTTATTTGGTCAACATG
>DWCF01003817.1:0-18443 GCA_018230265.1 Delias oraia
TAAAAAAAACTGGCATATGATCTGACAAATGAAATAAAATATAAAAAATGCATGCTTTTAAAAAAATAAGATTTTTGTAACTTAACCTATCTTAACTTATTAATAATCAGTAATATTTGCATTGATACAAAAGTGGATTTATATTTAGAAAATCTTCTCACCAAATATTAATTAAATTTTTTTTATCATATCAGCTATCAAATAAAGAATTCCTCCAAAAATACGTCACAAGGTAGTCTTAATTTCACAAACATATTAAACACAATTACTTTTGTCTAGGGAATTAATAAAATTTATTTATATATTAAACTACATTATTAAGTTTATTTTGCTGTTGTAGCAACCAAGTTACAACATTTAAACTATAACAAACTATAAAAATTTTGAAATTAATAGATAATTTATAAGACTATTGACTCAGTTACTATATGTGATTTGTTACAAATCAAGTTATCGGTTACTTACATTTGCACTCATAACATCCTACATATTATTATTAAGCTAAAATACAAAGTTATATAAAATAGACAAACATACTACAATTTAAACAGATAAGATAATAACATGGGTATTTTGAATGAATAATTAGCAAAATCACAACAAGAAAATTCAAAATCAATATAAATTAAAAAAGTATACAATTATAGCATTCACTATGAGTATCCAAATATTTCAAGCGCCATATAAAATGTGCTATACTAGGAATGTACTATAATCATATGGGAATTTCTGAAAAAAAACCTAATTTTATCAACAGTTTACTAAGACACTTATGTTTCTTAACGTAACATATTATGCAAATTACATTGATGACCCTAAACAAAGAGATAAAGCTCCCACGCCAGAGAAAAACATTGAAATGATCTTCGCGATACCGGACGCACGCGCAGAAAGTTGTAATTGCTCTAACCATAACGCTATTATAGACGATAGAGGTTATTACGCTTATTTTTTTACCACGACGTGTTTGGAGAGGGTAATAAAAAGTAAACTTGTTCCGCGAATCGCGCCGTGCGGACCTCATTCGCGTTCCAACTTTGAATTAATCGACCATCTGTGCTGCTGTCTTGGCCGTGGAAATTGTCAGTTGTCTGTTTAAATTGTTTATATTTTGATTTTAATAATTTTTTTAAAATGGCTTGTTCGCAATGCTTGGCTACAAATGGAAAACCCGTGAGAATGGTAAGAAAAGTAGCATTCCTACCTACGCACCTTGAAGTTACGGTGGATTTGCCTTTTATCATATTTATTGCTTGTGACGATTGCACAACTAATATTTAGTTATAAATATAATGTTTAAATAGTCTTATCAGTTATATAGCTTAGTATGTTTTAAACATCATTCTAGATGTCATGTTTCCAAAGAAGCATTAGAAATGGCAGAATGATAAGTAGAAAATCTAGACAGTCCCTATCTTAACGAGGCCAATTTGTAATACATACAAATCAATTGACCCAAAAAATAAAACATAAAATTAATTAAAAGTCAGAAGTAAAGAGCAGAAGGCGTGGTCAACTCCAGGCTTTGCAGGCCCACGGGAGCATTGGCAGGTTTTTAGCGATAGATTTTTTGAACAGCTTTAGATTGTTCTTCGCATTTTTTGCTTCGAAGTCAACGATGAAATACAATAGTCTCCGGTTAAGAAAGTTTCAATTTCTAATTCATTAAACCATTTTAGAAAGCTCGTTACGATTCCTTTCAATGGGAGCGATCATAGTATCCTGTTAGGTGTTGTTTGAAAATACGATTGTTTGCAATACTTTTTGATTACACTGACGAAAAATATAACCACTGAAAATGCATTTACTTCAAAAATACGAACTTTTCTTGATAAAATTTAGCTAAATCGATAGCATAAAAAAACATTATTTCAAAATTAATGACAAACTTATCTTTACAAATAATTTTTGAGATTTTGGCCGATTTTTGTATAAAAAAACAGTGTTGTTTTGAGGCTTCCTAGACATGTACACAGTACACATGAATGACCTTCATTTACCTATAAAATTACGAGTTGACTAATACTATTACGAGTTGAATAATATTTAAAAGATATATATTTCGGTCGGGCCAGACTTAACACTTAGGCGTAAATTGATGCTGTGAGACTTACCTTATAGGCACACATTTATAAAAACGGCCGAATCGTTTCGAAGGAGTTTGGCTACAAACGTCGATACAAGAATTTCGTATATAGAATTAATCTTTAAAAAAATTGTTTACAGAGGAAAGAAAAGGATACAATGGGAGAGCTAGATGTCCCCGATGACAAATTGTACGGCGCGCAAACTGTTCGGTCTATTATGAACTTCCCGATCGGTGGTATTGAAGAACGGATGCCGGTATGTATCCTGCGGACTTAGCGCTACACGTTATCCAGCCGTATTAAACTAAATGTCATATTTAACCCTTTCGACGTTGTCGACGGCCAGATCCTTCCTAATAATCTTAACTGTTTGGCGTTGTGATATATTGCTTCCCTCGCCATCTTCTTTCGCATTTATCACGGGGCATGTTCTGAGCCATTGAGGCGGAATACAATTTCATCCGTATCACCTCGATGTGTGTCCTTTCACAAATGCACTAATCGGTGGAAATAGCTGCCTGCAGAGGTATATCTAAAACAAAGACGATTTGACACTTTCAATTAGAGGAGCGTGCCCATCCAGCAAGTCACCCGCAGCTCAGCAGAAGCTGTGGATGTCCATGGGGGGAGGACCGTTCATTCTAGATGAGCCTCCTGCTCGTTTGCTCCGCTTTTTTGTTATAAAAAAGCAAGCTAACACAGAGCTGCAAGAGACCTGTCATTACACCATTAACAGAAATGAATTTATGTTTTCCAGTATCCAGTAATAGTTGCGATGGGAATTTTGAAAAAGGCAGCTGCCAAAGTCAACATTGGGTTTGGTCTTGATAAGAAAATTGGTAAGAGATATATTAATCTATTATATATAAATAAAGTATAGTAAGTATAGATTATAAAACATCGAGAGAATTCAAAGTTTCATTTGTATCACCTCAATGTTTTTCGTTCCATAACTGAGTGTTTTTAAGCAATCTTTATAATATGAGACTTTGAGGTCAGAAATAAGTTTTAGAATTTGTGATCGTATAGCAATCTATAGATCTCTGGAAACTTACTCTCGAATAATTCTGAACAATCAAGTTTACATACTTTCATCCGTATCACCTCCATGTTTTTGTTGCACAACTGAACTTTTTTTTGAGGCATTTAGCCTTTTTTGGAGTCAGCTTCCTGCAGCGCTAATTTCATATTATACATTATTTTGTGTGTGTATAGGGTAGGTCTTAATATAGATCTTAATATATATAAATAAGAGGTCCTTCGCCCTTGGACTCCAAGCCCGTGCTGGGCCACAGAGCGTTTTGGCCTCACAAAAATTAATATAAATTTTTAAATTTATTATACAAAATATTTACTCTTCTTCAATAAGCTCTTGTGTTTAATAGGGATATTGTAAATTGAATACTTTATATGGTAGTACGTTTTCCGAGGTCAACTGATGTTTTAATTATCTATATCGACCAAAAAATACCTAGAATAATATTTGAGTTATAAATAAAATTATAATAAAAATTCCTAACCACAATAATTGAAAACATTGATAGTGAAAATGATAATGTTGGTCACTCTGAGGTCATATAAATAAAATGTTCCTTCACTACGGCTGTGGTTTGTTTAATTTTATTTATTATTACATATTCTATTTGATACATACCTAGTCCAGGGAAACATTAACATTAGCTTTGTTATGTTATTAAAATTCGAATGGTTTTTTAAGTATAGCGAATTGCTTGTATGGGAGTATAGAAAAGTATTCTCTTGTGAGCAAGAAAATTTTACAATGTTTCTCTGCATAAGAACCAGCCTCGTATATCGTGGAAATTTTTAAAAAAATCACATAACTCACGCGCGGCTCTATAAGGGCTCTGGTCTTGTGTAAGCTCAAAGCTAATGCAATTGTGAATGGCCTTCCAGCTGATGCAATAATGCAGGCGTGTGACGATGTTATCTCTGGCAAGCTCTACCGGGAAGGCCACTTCCCCCTGGTCATCTGGCAGACTGGCTCTGGCACGCAGAGCAACATGAACACCAATGAGGTATTTATTCCACAATGAGGCATATCCCAGTACGAACGTTGCCAAAACCAGAACTTTGTTGTCTCGTTTTTGCAACTAGCCTCTTAGCTGAGTGATCTTATAAGCCTACCACGAAGGGAGAGGTATCGAGTTTTTATAGTATCTAAAGATATGGCATTAACCTATTTCACGGTTCAAGGACAGTATACATGGACACGTTTATTAAAATAAACAGCAACAAAATCAGATTAGCATTTAAGTATTGTCCAGAGGTGACACTGCTGATCCCCATACATATTGGATCAGCAGGATGTACGTGTGTATAGGGTCCACCCTATACACACGTGGACTCCTGGGGATCCGCGGACCACACGTGGACTGTGGCGCGGTTTTGTACGGGCGACGGTGTTGTCTTACCATATAGGTTATCCACCTGCTCCGTTGTCCGCTCTACTATAAAAAAAAATATTAATATTTATAAAAAATTGTTAAGGGACGTCTGTGTGATGAAGCATACTATAGTTTTAATTTTTTATTTTTATATAAACGGTGGCAAACATGTAGGAAGCTCAACCGCTTGGAACCAGTACAAAAACTGATTTTGACGTTCAAAGAACTGTATTTTTGAATTTATGTTGAATAAAAAAATGTTATTTCAATATTCAGGTAATTGCAAACCGTGCGATTCAAATCCTGGGCGGTAAGCTCGGCAGCAAGGATCCAGTGCATCCGAATGACCACGTTAACAAGTCGCAGAGCTCAAACGATACGTACCCCACAGCTATGCATATCGCAGTCGCCATGGAGCTGCGCGACCGTCTGATGCCGGGTCTGGTCGTGCTGAGGGACACCCTCGCAGCCAAGTCCAAGGAGTTTGATAAGATTATCAAAATTGGCAGGTGTGGAATTACAGTAGGATCTCGATAGCTCGAATGTCAAGGGAAATGCAAAAAAATTGAGTTAATGAGTTTTCGAGAATTTTGAGATACATTAATCAAGCATTTAAATTTATATAAAAGTATCATGCTGTTAAAACGCATAAATAAACCCCTGGGAGAGCCATGCTGAAGCATATGCGGACGCACTATTTGGGCCGGCTCGTCCGAAGTGATACCACGGACTCACAGAATACGAAGCCCGAAATGCTACTTGTACTGTGTTTCGCTAAGTGAGTGAGGATATAGGAGACCTGCCCATAAAAGTGGCGTAAAATGCCGACAACACAAACATTGCGCGGACTGTGGCGCTGTTTTTCATGGGCGTCGGTGATCTCTTACCTACCTACTCCGTTGTTGTCCGACGTCAAATTAGACGTCATTAATATTTTACTTATTTTGACTTGCGGAGTCTCGTTTTTGAAATTCGAGTTACAGAGAATAAATGCTCTTATCAACGCTTCGTAGGGTAATAACATTTTGTTCTAGTTACAAAGTCTAATTCATTGTGGAGGTATCGCGTATTTGGAGGTTCAGCGGAAGGGAATAGCATTTTTTCCACATAATGAAGATGTCTACTAAAAGAGGTTCGAGTTGTCGAGATTCCTCTGTATAATACAAATTTATGTGTTACTATTGGCCCATTGGTTACAGGCAGACGTCCATCTGCTTGTAACGTTACGGGCTCTGAATTTACACAACATCATTATATATTACAGTCTATGAATAAACTGTATGATTGTAAAGTTTCAATAAACAAAGGTTCTTGTACATGTTATTGGTAGGATTCTGGAACGCCTTCAATTGAAACGCTTTCACTTGAATTTCACAGAACCCACCTGATGGACGCCGTTCCGTTGACCCTGGGCCAAGAGTTCAGTGGCTACGCGACCCAGTTGACTTACGGTATCGAGCGTGTCTGTGCGACCCTGCCCCGGCTCCACTATTTGGCCCTCGGCGGTACCGCGGTCGGCACTGGTCTGAACACAAGGATCGGTTTTGCCGAGAAGTGCGCCAAGGAAATCGCTAATCTCACCGGTATGTCTTCCTATGTTTTTTGGACATATTAGGTAATTGAGAGCCACGAGAGCCAAGAAAAGAGCGAACAAAGCCTAGGCGTGTCCATAGGTGGAGAGCCGCTAACCCTGGGTGAGGTGTCGATGGTAAAAAAGTGAACTTGTAAACATACGAAGCGATACGTATGGGGTTCGATGAAGATAACAATAAATTATTCGGTTTTTGGTCGGGCGAATGTCTCGACACTGTCGCACCTGTCAAGAGAGAGTCGCCTGGAAGAGTCATGTTGACACATTGGGTAGAGATAACTTGGTCCTCACTCTACGAATCATTGAACAAATGCTAGCAAACTAAATTATAATATGATATGTAATCGCAAGGGTATCCACTAGCCACTAACTATAAAAGTTTATTCAATTGTTTTAATATACAATTACAGGTATTCCATTCGAGAGTGCACCGAACAAGTTCGAAGCGCTTGCCTGTCACGATGCCATGGTCGAGGTTCATGGAGCACTCAACACCATTGCCGTTTCGCTAATGAAGGTACAGCCTGCAGAGAGGCCTGGCCACCCACACGATAGAAAATTATATTAATATATAATATGGCTTGATCTTGAAGAGTGAAAATTTAGGGTTTTATTTTTTGCAATGCTAAAACATCCTACTGAGTTATTAAAATAAAATACATTTTCAATTAGAATTTACAATCAATTTGCAATGTTGTTGATCCTACTACCGGTTTCCAGCCTACCCAGACACAAGGCTGCGGAACTGTTTAAGCCCGTGAGCATTATTTGTGCAGTCCGCAGCAATGTATATTGCACTAATAATTATACTAGATTATATTTATATAGTCTACAAGTGCAGGTGCATAGCCGCGCTTTTAGTGGTAGGTTCGCTGTGTTTTGAAGGTCTCCAAGTCGTATTGGTTTACTTACCTAATAAATAATAATTACTTTATTGTACATTTCAGATAACAAATGACATCCGTCTGCTAGCTTCGGGCCCCAGATGCGGTCTGGCTGAATTAATGTTACCAGAAAACGAACCTGGTTCATCTATTATGCCCGGTATAAAGAATATTGATAACCTGTAGTCTATATATGATAGTAAGTTGAAACAACCAAGTTTCATGATGGCCTTTTGTATGGGCATCGAACCCTTCCTATACAGAATTTAGAAATTTTTGTGACTTTTGGAAGAGGCTCAACAGCTGCCGTGCGCTAAAAAATAATTTTCTTTTTTGTTGTATGTATTTTTCAATGCTGCATCATAAAAAACTCCAATGTATAAAATTAAATACATAAGTGTTAATAATTACTTAAAAGATAACTGATGTGATTTTTTTTACTCTTTATTTTATTAGGGTATTCGTAAAAACTATCCTTGAATTCCCAGAGGTCTGTGGCTGAAATAGGTTCGAGACCGCTGATTTAGGTTAAAAATTAAATCTCCGACTTACCCAAAATGAAGACAAAATTCATGAGAATCGGTCAAGCCGTTTCGTGTAAGTTTAACTACTAACACCGCGACACAATAATTATAAAATATTATTGATTTAAAAATACATATAGTTTTTATATTTTATTTTGTAGCGAACAACTAAGCAGGTGGCTCTCCTATATGGTAAGAGAACAACGCCGCCCAAGGACAACCGCGCCACAGTCTGCGCATTAGTTGTGTTGCTGCCTTTTACGCCGCTTAACGAATTTTTAAGGGCCTCCGATATTCTCACTCACTCGGTGAAACACGGTAAAAGCACAATTTCAAAAGTTGATATATATTTGGTTGATTTCAGGCAAAGTAAACCCGACGCAATGCGAAGCGATGACAATGATTGCGGCCCAAGTGATGGGAAACCACGTGGCTTGCACCGTCGGAGGTAGCAACGGCCACTTTGAGCTGAACGTCTTCAAGCCCATGATGGTCGCTAATGTGCTGCGCTCGATTAGGCTTATAGGTGAGTGTTCGCCAATGCCAAGGACATGGGCGGCAGATTTTTAATCTCTCATAGGGGCGTTGCTTTATTAGTAACGCATTCTATTACAACGGGTTACTTTCCGTTTAATCGAATACGATACAACGAAATAAACAGAACAATGATGAAAGATGATGTTGAGAGACTCGTAGCTAAGTGGTTTTATAAGTCTACCGAAGCGAGAGGTATTGGAGTCGATTCTCGGATGGGATAATTATAACTTATTCGTTCTCTGAAAGGGCTTGACAGTGGCCCGTGGGAGAGCCATGCTGAAGCATATGCGGACGCACTACCATATATGAAAATCATCAGCTCCGTTGTTCGCTTTAAACTAAAAAAAACTAGTCAAATGGGTTAAGGTAATTTTTAGAGGGAGAGTGAAATTTTTTTTTCAATTTCAGTTACTTGTGGTAGCTTATGGTGTAATCAGTGAACTTACATAAAAATATTGATTATAGTTAAAAATAGTGACTCATCGTAGTTTTTTTTAAATTAGTCAATAAAAATTCTGGAAATAAGAAAGTGAAATTCTTTTTTACTGATCAATTTAAAATTAACTAAGATGAGTCACTATTTTAACACGAACCGACTATAGTCACATTTAATAGTTTCTCCATCAAGTTTGAGATTGAACGGCGGTTGGTGATAAGCGGCAGTGTTCTTATCATATAGGAGACCCGGCTGCTTAGTTATCCGTATTAGCATATTCTTTTAAATTAGGAGGTCAGTCTGCTCTCAAAATTCGTTTTCGTCTTACAGGTGACGGTTGTCAGGCGTTCAACAAGAACTGCGCGATAGGCATCAAGGCGAACACCGCCCAAATTGACAAAATCATGAACGAGTCACTCATGCTTGTCACTGCGCTTAACCCACACATTGGTTACGATAAGGTATAGGAAAAGAGACTCACTCAGTAACACATACAGAATATTCACCTAGATGTTTGTGGTTCCAGAACTGAGGGTTTTTTATGGCATTTTGTGCCTCGTCCACCGCTCTGTGGAATCATCTACCAGCAGGAGTATTTCCAAACCAATACGATGCGGGAACCTTCAAGAAAAGAGCGTACATATTGCTTAAAGGCCGACCCATGGCTCTGCAACGGCTAGCTAGAGGTGTCCATGAGCGGAAGATCGCTTATACTAAATGAGCCTCCTGATCGTATGCCGTTTCTATAAATAACTCGACTATATCTACATTATATTTCAGCCAAAATCGGGCTCCTCTTCATCTTCATTGACAAATGCCAGCAAAACAAAATGGCAGTCACAGATTATTAACATCAAACCGCTCTATCTTAAAAGACCTATAAATGGAGATTACCGTAACAGCTCTAAGTAGAATAAATACTTGTGGTTAATTTCATTTGTAAAATAATTAATTCTTTTTTAAGTATCAAAATATAAGAAAACAAAACTGTTATTATTTTGTAGCTTACCTGATTTTTATTTTCAGGCTGCACAAATAGCAAAGACAGCACACAAGGAAGGCGGTACACTAAAGGATACCGCAATCAATCTAGGAATCCTTACGGCTGAACAATTCGACCAATGGGTCAAACCCGCTGATATGTTGGGGCCCAAGTAGACCTTCAATAATCCCATTCACCACACAGGAACTCAATAATGTTATGAACTGTATACAATGTGTTGAAATAAGACAGTTGAAATTACAATTGGACAAATATCTAAATTTTCTTTAATATTTTTTTTGAATCATTAACATGTAATGCTGCCAATGTTTTAGTGATAATGTTTCAAATAGTATTATATTGTGTATTGTTATTTATTTTTATTTAAAATAAACAATAATTAATAATTATATTGTATTTTTTCCTACATATATAATGTCTCAGAATTGTTTTGGATGGGTAAGACGTCAGTATAGCTGACATCACTTGTTATTTCTTAATTTGAGAAGAGATTCTTAATCTTCATCACTGAGAGAAAACTTGACAAGTTCTTACATCTTTGTTTATTTGTAATCTAGCATAACGACTTCACAGAGGCTTTTCACATCCAACGGCTCAAGGTAGACTGATTCCAGACAAGGAATGTTTGTAGTCCTTGTTGCCGTGCAGACACGACAGGTTTGCGTTGTGAGGCGTTTATCTGAGTCGATTTTTAAGCATCATCAAGAATGAAGATAAAAATGTATCTTTTTCTAAAGAAATGATAGAAGCAGATATGTTTTTGTATCAGTATCATTAGTAATTTTGCTGTCAAGATTGTGTTCAGCAAGAACTTCAAATGGTTACACAAATTGTAGGTTCCCTGAAATACCAATCCAGAACCATGAAGAGAATATATTTAGAAGCAATGCTTAAAATGAATAACTAAACAAATTTTGATGAATTACTATAAAAAATTTAAATACGTGAATTAATCGTAATCAGTTTATCTATTTTATGTCTAGTTTAAAACAACTATTCTTTATAACTAAATATATTCAGCGATATAATTGTAATATTAAATACATTGGTAAATCTTTGGTAATTATACTGGAATAGCTGGGCAGTAAACCTTTGGTACTATAAATGACTACAAAATATATTTGTAATGCAACAAATTACAGAAAGTATAAGATATTTAACATACAAGTGCATATAGTATGATTTCAGATTGAACTTAGATCTCATGTAAATTAATTTAAAACTAAAAATACTATCAACACTTAAAAGAACATATTTACTATGACAAGATGCATGACACATATTACAGTATACATACTAAAAAGCTATAAGGTGTCATAATCAATAGGCCATAGATAATTAATAATGAAGAATATTAGTAAATTACTAAATTTGATAATGACAGACTAGAATTGATATTTTTTTAAAGCATAGAAAACTAAAGTATAAGACAAGCGAGACTTAAAACTAATTACATAAATACATCTTTGATATTCTGGAATTGTTTCACGGCAAGATCAACAGGCAGGTCAAAGTCATATGGAGTTAGCCGATCTAGGCTCTGTAAGGCATCTTGAAAACCAGTATTTACAATATAACTAGTTGATGAGTAGTATGAATCAATAAGTGACCTACATTTTAATACAATGTTCAACCATATAACAAGTTTATGTGCATTTAATGCTGCACACACAAATGCCTTAAAATGTGCATCGTAACTTCTTTTATATGGAGCATGTGATGCCAAAATGCTTCCAATTGCACTTAACAGGCTCTGTTTATTTGTGATTGCTGTGCCTCCAACTATGTCCAAATTAAAACTTTGGCTCAATTTTCTTGCTGGAGTTGAGTTAAATCTATCACCATCATTCAAGTCATAATATCGCAGAATTACTTCCCAAATATGTATATTTTGAGATGATGATGACCTACGGACTGGAAAACAACCTATAATGGGTACAAGAGATGTTGTTTCTTGTCCTACTAACCCATGTTGGAGTAGGTCTCGTAAATTTATAGCCATATGACGACGAACAGCTGTAGTTAGAGGAGCGTCATTTATAACAACACCTCCATCTTCAGATTCACTATCATAGCAGTCTATTATAGTATGAGATAACTTCTCTCGTGATACTATATGAAGTACAGCATCTATAGACATTTCTAACTTAGCTCTTAGATTTCCCCAATGTGAAACATTTGTCTTTCTTTCATATCTTTTGTTTGTATTTGGTGAACAACCAAATTGAGAAACAGTAAAGATTTGTATCAAAGTCGAGGCTTTCCTCATTAAGTTAATTGTTTCAGCTTTAAGTTCATCATTTACCTTATTTTTATTAAACTTTTTATCAAATGAACCAGGCTTACCCATCTTTTTTGGGTCTATTTTGTTTGTTTGAGGCTTATTTAAATCATCATTTTTCATTAGTTTAATAAACTTTTGCATATCGTCTATATGACTCTGAAGTTTGCTTATAATTTCATCTTTGGAGAGTTGTCTATCAGCATACTGACGAACAGCACAATCTATTTGATGCTTTAATTCTTCAGTAGTTAGAGGTTGGTGGCACCCTTCTAATAGACTCCTGTCAATTTCTTTCCGTAGGTGTTCTATAAGTGATCTATGTTTAATATCATCATGTTTCGACGAGTCTGCCGTGAACAGTTCCAGTTCCTTCAATTGAAGTTTCAGTTTCTCAATAAATCTTGCTTGCTTAGTTCTTTGGCTGTTAATTTTCTTTTCCAACTCTGTACACTCTAGACATGAAGGTTCACCAGCACTCCCTTGAGGCGCAGCCCGTGAATCTACACTACGAGACGTGAATTCTTCTAGTGCTTGAAGCATAGCATCTTTTTCCTCTGGTGGAGCTTTTAAGATTTGTCGCAAACGAAACTCGACCTGTGCAAGATGGGACGATAGTGAGAAAACAGAAGACGATAGAATTTCTTGTTCCTCTTCCAGTGCATGGATTCGATCTCCAGAGGACGGTTCTGGTACTTCTTCACCACAAAGATTCTCTTTAGCTGCACCTAAAGGCTCACACCTTGGTTCCTGCCATATAGGAATCCCTTCGTCTTCGTAGTAATCTATTGGTGTTTCCATTGTGAAAATTATCGCTGTAGCAGATAATATTACGAGAACTGATTTCCAATTTTCACATGATCCATACAAATAAGGTTGATAATAAATTAAGCGAACCTATTGATATTTTTAAAAGAGAAATATATGTATCCATTATGCTTTATATAAATATAAAATTGGAATTACAATAATTTTCTCGCAATGTCTAACTGATGACACTATTATTTAATTTTTAGCTATTTATATTATATTATTACTACACTAGTTATATGCTATTCAAATTCACATTACGGAATACTTAAAACAGAGTAGTTTTAATTGAACGAAAATGAATTGATGAATGACGATTGACGTCATCCTTTGTATTTCTTCGATCGATCTAATAGAAAGACGTCATGTCTAAACTGTAGACTTGTGGCAGTGACATATGTATATAGCTCCACAATATTTTAGTAATCTGTGAAGAAACATAATTATATCATATATATATATATACTTATTGATAATAGCAATACCATAATTATTATTGTATATTCATATTATACGATTTTATAATAATATAACTAAAAGTTTTTTTCAATAAGTTTGTCGCCAACGTTGCCTGTTGTTAGACAATTAATAATCTTTATTACTTATGTGTCTGTTACTAAACTAGTTTTAAAACAAAATTAAAATCTTTATAAATGAAATATTCTGGAAATCGACGATGTACAACCGTCAAGCTTGAATAACACGTTTATATTATTCTAAATTATTAAATATTAGGAAATGGTTTTTTTGTAATACCTAATTCTATTTATAAAATTATACCATTGAATCAGAATGTAAATTAAAACAAAAGAGTAAAAAAATCAATTATCTGTATACAATGATAGCATATTCACTGCTAATAGGTTGTTCAGACAAAATTAATCACCTATTACCGAAACAAAACCTTATTCCGGGTAAACTACTTAAGAAAATTACTGGCGTCTAACAAAAGATCCTAGGGCTTTAACAGATTTCAATATTGTCTTTGATAAAATAAAGCTTACTCATTCTTCCGTCATTAATATAATTTTTATTTTATTCTCGTTCTTATGTGTGATATTAAATGTCGTCTGAACATTATATATTTTTTAATAAAATATACATACATATATTTACGCGGTGTATATGATAATCAGTAGATGCGCAATATAAAAATGGAATATTATTTATATAATAATTGTATCAAAGCAATGGTTATTAGTATGAGGATTAATATTTAAACAGGTTTAGAGTACAGGTCTTGTAAGAAAATATTATTTGTAGATTGTGAAAAAAATTATAATTGTTAGTAATTGTGAAAAATGTCATTATATTTACACTCGTACGATATTAAAGTGTGTGCGAAAAGATAACCGTCGTAGGACTTGAGGGCGCAACTGTGCTTTCAAGTTTAACATTCATATTCAGCGTGCCTTTTACGATTTTGTGATCTTCTGTTGATCACAGACACATCACTGAATATCCATTTCTTGCGGGTCATGATGAAGTTTCTCATCGAACCCTCGGGCTCAACCAGATCCATTTCCTGTGAGGCTGTTCTGGTAGGAAGTATTCATCGTGAAGAGTTCCTCTCTCTCTCTCCATGAAGTCGGCTAGCCTCTATCCCCAATGATTTCGTTGCCCATATCCAAAATTCTCTTTTCTTAACTCATCACCGCTTCTCTTGCACAACTTTGCGTTGAAGTCCCCCCATAACAACAGTAAAGTAAGTTTTCGTAGGTATACATGGCCCTACTTACGTCCTCATATACATAGTTCTTACTTCATCATCGGTGTGTCGGCCGGTGCGTATGAGGTGAATGACCTTCAGCGAATATCTCTTGGACATTCTGAGTATTAAACAAACCACTCTGCCCGACATCCTTGATTGTTGTTATGTTCTTTATGAGGGACTTGAAATTGAGGAACCCAACACTACCTTGGCAGTTTTGGTCGCCCTCCCGGTATTAGAACAGGTTACCGGAGTACAGGGTGTCGGTATCCTCGCCTTCTCTACGGATTTCGCAAAACCCCGTAATAATGTAACCTGCTTAGGTCTTTTTCCAAAACGTATATCTTTTCGTCAGCCTTCAAAGTTTATACGTTGTGGTTACCAGGGCCAGGCGTCGTGGGGGTAGGTACCTGGATCCCTGCTGGAGGTTCTGAACATCCCTTGCTCCGCATACCTGCGCCAGGAATAGCGGAACTGCAAGGCCTGATATTTATAGGGTTTCTAATAATAGAGGTATATGCCATGATCACCCCGCTTGGCAAGTGGATTGGCGATCGCCTTTAGGTTTCATAGGACGTGGAGGACTCTGCTGTCCGCCCTCCGGTTAGTCTCTTAGTCGCTCTTACGACACCCACGGGATGATGATTTATTTAAATATAACGCAATTTTGTTCTGTGGCGTGTTATCTAGTTTTGTTTAAAGTTACCGTGCGCTCTTAAAGAAGAACATAATGAATTATGTTCCTCTTTAAGAGCGCATTAATGCGAGTGATAATTTTGCATGATTATGTTGATACAACACGTTTTTAATTCATTGAATAATTAATAGCGGTGCTAAGCTAAGTTAACTCGACCGCCAAGATTCATATTATTGTTTGACCTTTTTTTCTTAACTTGAGTCCGTTGGCGAAATTCGGTACTCACGTTGCATTTGCATACCCAACTACCTCCGGCGCCTATACGTTATTGTAATGTGACCGTAACGTATTTATACTTTGATCCTAAGTTAGTATAATTATTATAATATTTTTTCTGTCCTACTTTTTAATGACATGAATTTGATTAAGAAAAATAAATAGTACCTATATTAAAAAAGTATAAATAAAAAGATTGAAAATAAAATAATACCAAGGATTTCTGAATGGATAAAGTTTCTCTTATCTATGTTTCGTTTACTTCTACCGAATTTCATCCGTTTCTAAAAATATTTCAAGTACGTACTGACACTTAGTCCCGAATTTGGCTTCCTCAAAGATGAAAAAGCCGAAGAGGCTTAAGATATTTATTCTACCTTGTAAATGACAATATATTATGTTGTTAAATTACATATTTATTTTGATTTATTTCTATTCTATTGCTATCATTGTCATATTTTACATAATATATTCGTAAAACGTACGTTTATCTATAGGGTTTTCATAGAACACTTAAAAAACTCTAGAATTTCGCTTCTTACAATTAATTGAAAAGTTTTTATTTAATGTAGAACCACATTAACCAGTTCTGAAATATAAATATTTTAAATTTAATTTAAGAACTAACAAAATAAAACGGGCCTATAAGTACTATCTTGCTAGTAAATATATTCTACTTTCTGCGTAGAGTTAAGTGGAAGAAAATAGTATTCGATAAATTTACAGAGGGTTATTTTGGAACCAGTATCGTTCGGATCTATTCCGAACACGTTTTCCGGCATTTGAACACTTTCATGGAATAGTTTCTGACAGTATATCAAAAACAACTTCGTTCATCATTACGCTTTTGTATGAATCACGATATAGAAGGAAAGAAAGGTTTCATTGACTTGCTCAAAACTACACGCAGCATCATCATCAGCCTATTCAAGTCCACTGCTGGACATAGGCCTCCCCAAAGACGCCCACCTGATACTTGAGCGATCTGGGTCCAGCGGTTGCCCGCGATCTTCGTGAGATCGTCTTTCCATTGCGTGGCGGGACATCGCACTCGCGTTTTCCGGTACGCGGCCGCCACTCGACAACCTGCACACACAGCTTATATAAAGATACCATGATTTTTGTGAAGGAAATGAGGCGCTCGGTTGTATGCTCCACCATAACTTGAGTGCTATTTTCAACCCTACCCTACCAAAAAAATCTTAAATATGGAGTTTTTTATACGCAGAAGGCTTCTTCTTGTCTGGTTTTTATATAACATGGCTGTAGATGTAATAATATATATATCCGCTTTACTTATTTGTGTGTCATGTTTATTGAAGTGAATTTAAAAATTGGCCAAATTTGAGTCACAATGAAAAACCGGACGGAAGTGGGTGGGGCGAGTTGTTCACTACGTCATACGTAGTCTTTATTTAGAAATAGATCGATTTTTCTGGTAGATTTCAGTTAGATTTTTCTTCTATCAATTTCATAGTGGTTATATAAGTTAGAGGATTTTTTTACTGTTTAAACCAATCTGTGCTGCATAATAAGGTAGTGTTCTAAATAAATCCTCTTGTGCCGGTCAAGACGTCCATTGGTGAACTTTAAATTTCTCTAAAGACATTAACTTAAAATTTAATACGATGTATTTAATTTATAATATTTTTGAATCTTTCCTGGCGCATTCTATCATTATCCTATTTGTGTATCAATATCGCTTTTAAATAGAAGTTTATCGTAGAAGAGTGAAAAGTTAAAGTTATGTTACTTAATGGTATAGCGGGCAACGGAAAAGGCGGCTGTTCTCTGTTTTCTTGTTCTCTTGTTCTCTATTCTTGTATTCACTATTCTTATAACCTGCGCTTTGCTTTTGTTGCCGATTCTTGACGCCGCTAAAGTGGTATGATTTCAAAGGCGTCTATATTTTTTTATATTTCATTACTCACTCAGACAAATACACTTTTCACGCTGGTATTCTGCCAGCCAATTTAGTGCAGCAGCATATGCTTTAGTATGGCTCTCCCACGGGGAACACGGTGTTCAGATATTGTCCTGGCCACTCTCAAGCTCTATCAAAGACCAATTACATTATAAATTTTTGTCCAGACCTGGGACCGAACCAATTACCTCTTGATTATTCACTAGAGCTGTAGTGCAAAATATCACCATTCGACACAATAAACCATCTAGATTGCTTGTTATCTTCAAAATTTACGAGTGCCTATAAAACACGTTGAAATTTCATTCGGTTTCGACCAGCGAGAGTATTTAACACTCTTATAGCAATTGTTCCATGAATTTATTGCGACATTTTTACAACCTTTTGTCTTTTTGATCTGCAATGCAAAAATACTTCCGCCAAATATTGTTTTATTCATTCTTAATACATTATCTTATTTTATCTTTATTTAGCAAATAAGGGCTCAAAGTAAAAAGACTGATAATTCACCGATTTAACACTTAACACTGATTTATCACTAGAATTCGTTTATTACTAGTGTTAACAATCCAAACTAAATAACGAATGGACTGTTTCATGATAGATGAGTGACCGGCTTCAGGCCCCTGTTCACATAGAACTGTTTCTTCAATGCGCCAAAGGGAATGCTCCAGAGTCTCGACGCTCTCCACTATCATGATTCTGTCTTCATGCAAAAACAAGTAACATCACAGCGTCGTTTAACAAACAAATGTTTCACGCTCAATTTATTGAGATGGTACTTTTGCTTGGTGATTGGTCATGGGTGGCGGTGTTCTCTTACCTTGTTTGTTGTCCGTACCTATATAATAAAATAAATAAATAAATAACGCTGATAATCTGTGAGCCGATCCAATGAGTACGTCAACATTTCCCACAAACAGATTCTGTTCATTGTATTTTAATCATTATATAATGAACAAGGACTCTAATAATAATTAAAACGACGAAATCCTAAAGCCTCTAATAAACCTGCTGAAATTAAATGTCTACGGATAATTACGTCTAGACTACACTATTTTCTTGTCGCGACTAATATACGAAGTTAGCAAATATCTTACTCTACTATGTAGATTATTATAGTTTTTATCTCTGGGAAACTAAATTTTCACTTACACTACTTTGTACACTTAAACTTTACTTGCCTTGTACACTAACTGGAATTGTTTATAATTAGCGCCGACTTAGAACTTAGAAAAACCTTATAAATACCAGGCTCCCAAAGTATGCATGGAGGTCCGAAGTAGAGGTCGATGTCCAGAAGTGGACGTCCTACGGCTGAAATGATGATGATATAT